>JBBMKA010068148.1:0-16243 GCA_037833695.1 Sechiopsis laciniata | reverse complement strand
ATAAAATACTAATTAAAGTCTTCTCTCACTTCCGACTCCGCCTCTAATACACAATCAAAGGTCTCGGGATTGTATCACTTTCATGATTCAATATGATATGAGTCAGGATAATCAATGGTACCAGGACTCAGGGGCATCAAATCATTTCACTCATGACTTATCAAATATGACAATATCATCTGAATATCAAGGCGACGACAGAGTGTTTGTTGGCAATGGCTCAAGTTGGGATGTTTAAAATATTGGTTCTTCTTCTCTTTAGTCTTCTTTCAATTCTAATATTTTTTTCATTTACATAATCTACTTCATATGCCTAAAATAACCAAAAAACTTATTAGTGTCTCTAAATTCTGTAAGGACAATAATGTATTTTTTTAGATTCATGCTTCTACTTGTTAAGTGAAGGACCGAATTCTGCACAAGGTTCTTCTTCAAGAACGTCTTTTTATGGCTTATATCAATTTGCTTTAGAGAAAGCACATCCCTATGATTCCAAGTTCAAGAGTTCTTTGTCCTTCACTCGGCCTACTGTCAACACCATAACTTCTGATTTTCTAGTTCTTATGGTGTCTAAGTCCAATTGTAATTCTGTTTTTGATCTATGGCATAATAGACTGGGACATCCAATAATATCAACTGTTCAAAGTATTTTTAGTCTATGTAATATCTCTGGAACAAAGAATAATAAATTTTCCATTTGTCAAGCTTGTGCAATAGGCAAATCTCACTGTCTCTCTTTCTCTCCTTCCTTAACACAATACACAACACGTTTTGAACTAATAACTGCTAATGTATGGGGTCCTGCATTCAAAACTTCAAATAATAGATATTCTTATTATGTAAGTTTTGTAGATGCTTTCTCACGATATATTTGGGTATATTTTCTAACCTCAAAGGCTGCTGTTTTTTGTCTTCCTAGCGTTTAAGACATATGTTGAAAAATTGATGGGAAAATCGACTATCAGATTTCAATCTGACATTGGGGGGAGAATTGAGATCTCTTGCTCCTTATCTTAAGTCTTGAGGTATTACTCAAAGGTTAACATATCCTTATACCTCTCAACACAATTGGATTGTTGAAAAGAAACATAGGCAAATTGTAGTTATGGGTCTCACTTTTCTCTCACAAACCTCCTTAAACTTGGAATTTTGATATGCTTTTTCTACAGCTCTGTATTTGATAAATAGGTTACAAACAACTGCTCATCAACATACACCCTTAGAAAATCTCTTTGGCCTTACTTATCAATATAATTTTCTTAAAACTTTTGGCTGCTTATGTTTTCCTCTCCTTAGGCCCTACAATAAACACAAAATTGAACCTCGATCCCTTCCTTGTATATTCCTTATATAGTGTCCTTCACAAAGGATACAAATGCTTTTCATGAGATAGAGGTATGTATATCTCACATCAATCAATTTCACTTTAATTTCAATTAGTTAATTGACTAATCGACTTCAATCAGTGTCAACAATTGCCTTCGATCTATGTCAATAATTGCTTTAAATAGTGTCAATGATTGAAGTCATTAATATCTTCATTCACTTCTTTAATCTTTTCTTCATTATTTTTTCTTTCTCTTCTTTAGCTTCATCTTTTTTTTTCTATCATGCATTTTCTTTCACGTAAGAATAGTTAAATTTCAACTCTCATTGTTTTCAATCGTTTAACTTATTGGCTTTCTGTAAACGATTGCTTTTGATCCAATGTCACCAATTGCCTTCTATTAGTATTATTGCCTTCAATCAATGTTAGTGATTCAAGTCATTAATTCTGATGACGTTTTGTAATTTATTCATTCCCTTCTTTGATCTTTTCTTCAATTTCTTCTTAGCTTCAAACATTTAATTGATTGGCTTCAATTAATTTCACTTAATTTTTTCAATCAATTTCACTTAATTGTTTTCAATTTGCTGAACTAATTGAGACAATCATCACTAGATTTTAAGCGTGGGTATTTTGGTCATTTTATAGGGAGACCCCTGTTTTTTATTTTCAAAATTTTATTTATCATAGAATTTATTTGATTTTTCTTTTATTATACATAAAAAAACCCCAAAAAATAACCAATTGCGAGGGTTCATTTAGATTCCTTGTTTTTTTCAAAACCAAAATCGATACCCAATTGAGAATAGGGTGGGTTGGGTTGGATTAGGTTAGAATGGAAAAATGACCAACCCAATTAAATATCTTTCACCACATTAGTCATACACTATACACATTAACAAAATACAACCCAACTGAGAACTGTATGGGTTGGGTTGGAAAAGTGATCAACCCAATTAAATATCTTTCACCAAATTAGTCATACACTATACACATAAACAAAATACAACCCAATTGAGAACATCATGGATTGGATTGGAAAAGTGACCAACCCAATTAAGTATCTTTCACAACAAAAATACAATCTTCAACCATTATCATATCAATGTAATGAAATGGATATAAATATTAAATATGAAAATTTTCCAATCAAAAGTCACTCACCATTTGTAACATCCTAGTTATTTTTGAGTTTATTTATGTGTTTTATCGAAATTAATAATTTTGAAACATTCATGAATTTGTATTATACAATCCTTTAGGAAGATTAAATAATTAAATATTCAAAGGGCTTAAAGAATAATATATTATTATGGTTATTAAATACTTATGGTTATTTTCTATATCGACCTTTCTCAATATATTTTAATTATACAAATGCTATATTGACTACATATTAAAGTCACTTTAATGGGTAGGATTTTCATTTGATTCAAATGGAAAAGGTATTTTATATAAAAGGGAAAGTTGGATTTGTTTCCCCTCATTTTAAACAAACACAGTAGCCAAACAAAACCAAACCCCACAGCCCTCTCAGGATCGTGACAAGTGTCACGATCTCAGCATTTTCAGCCCTCACCCCGTGATCCACGTCAACCCCCAGCCCCATCATCGTGCGACACGCATCCAGATGTAGTTCGCTCACGCTTGTCTTCTCCGATGCTATTTTCGGCGTGTTGCTTCTTCTCTGGCCGTGTTCGTTGCAGTCATCGGTGAAGGTTACATCATTGCCGCCGCCCAGAGAACCCCAGCACCTTCTTCATGGTTGCTCCGACCACAATGTGTGGTTTCGTCCATCTCCTCCGTTCTCCATCTCCAACAATCTCACTTCGAGCTCGTCATTTCCATTTCCTCTTCTCTCTACCTTGTAGGTAAGTCACTTTTCCCCTTTAGAGCTTGTTTCCAAGCTTTGTTTCTGGCCATTAATGGAATTTTTCTAGCGAGGACCTTCATAAACCCATTTCTTCCTTTGTAGCTTCGTGGAGCTAGAGAGCTCTGTTTACAAATCTGAGACCAGAAGGGCGAGACGAAGAAAAAGAGGTAAGATTCGTGTAGTTTCGTGGAGATGCGCCGCCGCTGCCATTTTCCAGCTACACATTGCAGCTCTGTTTCTCACTCCAGTTCGAGTGGTAAGCTCTGTTTTAGCTAGTTCTACTTTGTTTGCCCGTTTCATTGATTTCTATTTATGTTTCTCCGTTTAAGCAACTCTCAGAATTCAGAGTTTGGCTCGTGGTTTAGCTTGGTTGTTTGGTCAAGACGTTAGGAAAGTAAGGAACTCAACCATGAATTTGGGTTATGTGGTTCTTAACATGTGATGTAGTAGCACGTTAGACTTTACGAGAATTGAATGGTCGAAGACTTGTTGCATGTGTAGGTTTACTTAAATATGTCTCTAATCGTTTAGATAGTTCCGTAATTAGATATTGATGTGTATTGTTGTTGTTCGAGCTGCTTTGTTTGCCTATATATGTGTTGGACTAGTTATCTATTGAGTACTCTATTGAGATGCCCTATTTTATTTTTTTTGGATTCATGCTATAGAAATGTATGTATACGCATGTGTAGTTGTTACTTCGAATATATGTTTTGAGCTAGTTATCTTTGTGATGCATGCATAACATCTTGGTTACGCCTGTGACTCACTAGGATCACGCCTAGTGTTGTATGTTGGTCATTGACTGATTATTCTTGTCGTTTGAGTATAGTGTATGGTTTACCCATGATGAATCTGGGGCAGTTTTGTATGCAACATACTTTCTGTCGTTGTCACTGGAGATGGCTTATAGTTTGCCTTGACTGTTATGGTTAGGTCAACAGACTTATGGTTCATCCTTCTAAAGCTAGGTGGCTATGTGAAACCCCTAGTATCCTCCTCAAGCTAGGTGGCTGTATGAAACCCCTAGTAACCCTCTAAAGTTAGGTGACTGTGTGAAACCCCTAGTATTCTCCTCAAGTTATGTGGCTATGTGAAACCCCTAGTAACCCTCTAAAGCTAGGTGACTGTGTGAAACTCCTAGTATCTTTCTAAAGCTAGATGGCTATGTGAAACCCCTAGTATCCTTCTCAAGCTAGGTGGCTGTGTGAAACCCCTAGTATTCTTCTCAAGCTAGGTGGCTGTGTGAAGCCTCTAGTATTCTTCTCAAGCTAGGAGGCTATGTGAAGCCTCTAGTATCCTCTCAAGCTAGGCGGTTGTGTGAAATCCTTAGTATCTTCTCAAGATAGGAGGCTGTGTGAAGCCCCTAGTATCTTCTCAAGCTAGGAGGTTGTGTGAAACCCTTAGTATCCTCTCAAGCTAGGAGGCTGTGTGAAACCCCTAGTATCCTTCTCAAGCTCTATGGCTATGTGAAACCTCTAGTATCTTTCTCAAGCTAGGTGGCTGTGTGAAACCCCTAGCACCCTTATGTCTAGAGAGCTGTGTGAAACCCCTAACACTCTTATGCCTAGAGAGCTGTGTGAAACCCCTAGTAACCCTCTAAAGCTAGGTGACTATGTGAAACTCCTAGTATTTTTCTAAAGCTAGGCGACTATGTGAAACTCCTAGTATCTTTCTAAAGCCAGGCAGCTATGTGAAACCTCTAGTATCCTTCTCAAGCTAGGTGGCAGTGTGAAACCCCTAGTATTCTTCTCAAGCTAGGTGGCTGTGTGAAACCTTTAGTATTCTTCTCAAGCTAGGAGGCTATGTGAAGCCTCTAGTATCCTCTCAAGCTAGGCGGTTATGTGAAATCCTTAGTATCTTCTCAAGATAGGAGGCTGTGTGAAGCCCCTAGTATCTTCTCAAGCTAGGAGGCTATGTGAAACCCCTAGTATCCTCTCAAGCTAGGAGGCTGTGTGAAACCCCTGGTATCCTTCTCAAGCTCTATGGCTATGTGAAACCTCTAGTATCCTTCTCAAGCTAGGTGGCTGTGTGAAACCCCTAGCACCCTTATGTCTAGAGAGCTGTGTGAAACCCCTAACACGCTTATGCCTAGAGAGCTGTGTGATCCCTTAGTCTAGGGAGCTGTGTGATCACTTAGTTCAGTTTTATCTAAGGATGCTATGTGGAACCCCTAGTTTGTCATTTTCCTAGATCTACTCTTGCCCCTTATAAGGTCCTTGTTTAAGTTGGTCGTGTGTTACCTCTTTTAGCTTTACTTTTGGGTCCCTGACAGAGGTCAAGCTATCCCGAGGCATTCGTGTATGTATCTGTTGTTGCAATATCAGAGTAGCACAGCTGGTTCTTGACATGGGTCAGGCTACTCCGAGACATTTATGTATGTCTTTGTGGATACGGCATGGGTCGTGTCCCGACCCAAGCTTTAGGGACCATGTATTTCTCTCACTCATGGTCCTTCCCTGACAGAGGCCAGATAATTTTTCTGGCATCTATGTATACCTTCGGTATTTGAGTATCAGCTTGCACCTCGTCGTTTGACATTGGTTGCTCGTGACCGACCCGTGGGCTGGGCACGCATGTGCGAGGCTCATAGCTTCAGTTTTCATATCTTCTAACTTGTTTCTGCTTACATGCTTAACCCCATGGTAGGGCTCCTTACTGAGTATATTTTGATATACTCACCCCTTTCATTTTTTAGGTACGAACCCACTCCGAGGTAGCCAGGCTGGAGAGCTGCATCGATCATGGACACGACGTAATTTTCTTCCCTACACTATCATGTTATTTATTTTATGAACTCTAGGACGTTTTACTGTTTTAAACTTGCGGGATCCCTTAACTGTTTTAGTATTTGAACTCTTAAAATTTTTGTAGATATTTTATGAAGTTTGCAAAGTTCCTCTAGAATTGCATGTGTGCCTTTAACTGATTTTAAGAATTTTAAAGTGCATGCATCCATAACACCCCATTAGAGTATTTTAGAAAGTCGGATCGTTACAGTTTGTATCAAAGCTCAAAGTCATAGATTCTGTAGACTGGTTTACGATGTAAACCTTGTGTTCATGATCATCAGCAGACTAGCAGCCACCAGGCATTTCGAAAAAGTAGGGTAGAGTAAAAAGCATGCTTTAGTTGAGAAACTATATTTGTGAGTTGTTTGTGTTGCTTGGTAGGTCTTGAAGAAGGACTGTTTTAGTTTGTTTTAGTGTAGAGCTTGCTTGTTTTCGATGCTGCCCAGAAGAGGAAGACGTATGAGGGTTCCGGCATCTGTCAAGGAGACTCCAACAAAGACTACTCAGGAGCAAACTAGAGTGCCATTGCAGGAGCAGTCAATATCGGAGTCATCAGTGCACGAGCCGCCAGCTGGCCCTATTTTGGGGAATGCTTTAATCACGGAGTTAGCTGCAGCCCTACGTTCGATGGTGACGTATTCAGTAGTAAGCAGTTAGCTCAGGCTATGGGTTAAGTTACAGCATAGTTGGCGCAGGTCGTGGTTGGCCAACAGAGTGGTACTCTAGAATGGAGGGTCATCAAAGATTTTTGCGAGTGGAATCCCCTTGTTTTCGTAAGAGAAACTGACAAACTTGGCATTGCTGAGTTGTGGTTGTCCTCGTTGGAGGACACCTTCGATAACATGAACTGTCCTGGAGGGCACAAGGTTCGTTGTGCAGCTCACGTTTTTAGAGAAAAACCCCACTAGTGGTGAAAATTAGCCAAGCGGTCCTTATCGACCGAAGGTGCACTAGTTACTTGGGAACAGTTTAGAAAAGAATTTTTGAAGAAGTATTTGACACTAATGGAGATCCAAAGGATGATATCATATTTTACTTCGTTGAGGCAAGGAAGCATGACTGTTATTCCCTATAAGCAGCAGTTTTTGAGTTCGTGCCGTTACGCACTAGAGCTAATTGATACAGTGAAGAAGAAGCCTGACATGTTCACTAGGGGTTTGAGGATGGAGATTTAGGCGGGAGTGAATGCTCATGACCTACAAGACTATGCCACTGCCTTTCAGAAAGCCTGTTACATGGAGATTCAGCTTTCAGGAAGGTCCGCTATAGTTGGTGTTTTGAGTGCCTCAGCACGTCACAGGCCTAGGTACGAGACGTACGCCAGATCACCTCTAGTAAGGGGGACATGGGTATCACCATGGTCGTCAACAGGGATTGGTAAGAGGTGTGTATGAGTGCAGGACCTGTGGAAAGTTTCACCGAGGGTCTTGCCTGACAAGGCGAGATTTTGTTACAGGAGTGGCCAGGACGGCCACCTTTTTCCGAGTGTTCGCATCCGTGTCCTATTAGGAGGCCTTCTCGAGCATCCCGCACTGCACATTAGGTGCGTTGGACTGATGTTGCAGCCCTTGGTATCTTGTTTATCCTTGATAGCTTATCTTGTATCTCGTTTAATCCTTTTTGTAGCTTTGCATATCCTTCTTTATTTATTGTTGGTGATTCATGTTTGCACGTTCATTGATCCTTTTAGCTCATGGTTGTTTGTTTTCTTATCTGAAACACTTTCGTTTAATGCTATTTGTGATTCATGTTTGAATTTTTTGTTATCCTTATGCCTTGTAAATTATGGTTTTGGCTGCACCTCTCTCATCATGATTGTATCGCTCTGTCAATTTATCATGATCATATTGTTGTATTTGCTTCATCAGGATTGTATTGCTCTGTGCGCTCATCATGATTTTATTTGCTCTGTTTGATCCATCTTAATTATTTTGCTTTATTTTGCTTCATCATGGCTGAGTTACTTGTTTATTGTTTTGAGAGTTTGAAATTTTTGGATACGTGTATCGGACCAGCTATTAGTGGTTCGCTCTATTTTTTTTACCTTTTTTCGAGTTCGATGCCCTTTATTGCATGGAGTGGTTAGTTGATGACCACACAGTCATTGACTGCCTTTTAAAGAAGGTCAATCTCAATCCTTCTTCTTTGTCGAGCTTCTAGTTTAGAGAGTGCAGGTCAGAGGACCCCCCCCCCCCCTCCTTTGTTTTTGCAAGCCAAGTTAGTTTGTTGTTTTTTTACAAGGTGTGGAGTCTTGCCTCGCTCGATCGTTGTGTTGTTTGACTAAAGCTAAGTTTGGAAGTGGTGCCTGTAGGGTAGAGTTTTTAGTGTGTATTCTGAGGGAAAGTTGCTTAGTAGTAAGTTTATTTTAGGGAATGCGCGGGAAGTTTTGGGAGCTTGAGTATATGGATCTCTTTCTCAATGTGGTCGACCCAGTGGGGTCAAACCTTTGTTCTTGTCCACATATGCAGCTAAGCACGAGTTGGTTTTTCTATTTCAAGTTCTTTGTTAGTGTCAAGGCATCGAGACCTGAGTTCCTAAAACTTCTTTGTCACTTTCCTCTTTACTCCAAATTTAAAAATAAATGTTTAAATCTAACCAAACAAGGTATTAATAAGAAGCGATGTTTTGGAACAAGAGTTATAACCATGATGTTTTAAAAATTAAAAGTGAACGATTTAACCCATAACTATGTTTACAACCTTGTTGATTCAAATAACTAAATGAGTTTTAAAGCATTGCATAGTTTCTTTTTGGTTGAAAATGGTTTTGACTAGCTAAGGATTGTTGGTGAGAGTTTTTGTGGTGGCACAAGAGGGTGCAATGGGCCACTTAGTGTTCGAAGAGGGGACGAGGTACAATCTCGTTCTTTAGGGTGTTATATCTTAAAGTGGCTTTCGGAACGAAAGTCTCTTTAAGAAGAGAATATTGTAACACCCTAGTTATTTTTAAGTTTATTTATGTGTTTTATCGAAATTAATAATTTTGAAACATCCATGAATTTTTATTATACAATCCTCTTAGGTGGATTAATAATTAAACAATCAAAGGGTTTAAAGAATAATATATTATTATGGTTATTTTCTATATCAACCTTTCTCAATATATTTTAATTATACAAATGCTATTTTGAGTAAATATTAAAGTCACTTTAATGGGTAGGGTTTTCATTTGACAAAAATGGAAAAGATATTTTATATAAAAAGGAAAGTTGGATTTGTTTCCCCTTAATTTCAACAAACACAGCATCCAAACAAAACCAAACCCCTAGCCCTCTCAGGATCGAGACAAGTGTCACGATCTCAGCATTTTTAGCCCTTACCCCTTGATCCGCGTCAACCTTCAACCCATCATCGTGCGACATGCGTCTAGATCTGGTTCGCTCGCGCCTGTCTTCTCTGATGCTATTTCTTGCGTGTTGCTTCTTCTCCGGCCATGTTCATTGCATTCATCAGTGAAGGTTACGTCCTCGTCGCCGCTGCCCAGAGACCCTCAACACCTTCATTGTGGTCGCTCCGACCACAGTGTGTGGTTTCATCCATCTCCTCTGTTTGGCCGTCTCCAACGAGCATGCTTCGAGATCGTCATTTCCATTTCCTCTTCTCTCTACCTCGCAGGTAAGTCACTTTTCCCTTTTAAGGCCTATTTTCAAGCATTGTTTCCAGCCATTAATGGAGTTTTTCGGTGATGACCTTCATAAACCTGTTTCTTCCTTTGTACTTTCTTGGAGCTAAAGAGCTCCATTCTCAAATCCAAGACAAGATTTGTGACTAGGAAGGCGAGATGAAGAAAAATAGGTAAGGTACGTGTAGTTTCATGGCGACGTGTCGCTACACATCAGTGACGCGTTGTTAGCTCTGTTTCTCCTTTTCATCGTGTGGTAAGCTCCGTTTTAGCTAGTTTTACTTTGTTTATCTGTTTCATTGATTTCTATTCGTGTTTCTCCATTTAGGCGACTCTTAAAATTCAAAGTTTGGCTCATGGTTTAGCTTGGTGGTTCGGTTGGGACGTCGAGAAAGTAAGGAGCTCAACCATGAATCTGGGTTATGTGGCTTTTAGCATGTGATATAGTAGCACGTTAGACTTTACAAGAATTAAATGCTCGAAGACCTTTTGCATGTCTAGTCTTACTTAAATATATCTCTAATCGTTTAGATAAATTCGTAATTAGATATTGATGTGTATTGTTGTTGCTCGAGCTGCATTTTTTGCCAATATATATGTTAGACTAGTTATCTATTAAGTGCTCTATTGAGATGCCCTATTTGATTTTTTTGGTTTCATGCTACAAATATGTATGTATACGTATGTGTAGTTATTACTTCGAATATATGTTTTAAGCTTATTATCTCTCGTGATGCATGCATAACATCTTGGTTGCCCCTGTGACTCAATAGGATCTCGCCTAGTATTGTATGTTGGTCATTGACTGATTATTCTTATAGTTTGAGTATCATGTATGGTTTGCCCATGATGAATCTGTGGAATTTTTGTATGCAACATAGTTTATGTGGTTGTCACTAGAGATTGTCTATAGTGTTCCCTGACTATTATGTTTAGGTCAACAGACTTGTGCTTGATCCTTCTAAAGCTAGGTGGCTGTGTGAAACGACTAGTATCCTCCTCAAGCTAGGTGGTTGTGTGAAACCCCTAGTAACCCTCTAAAGCTAGGTTACTGTGTGAAACCCCTAATATCCTTCTAAAACAAGGTAGCTGTGTGAAACCCCTAGTATGCTCTTCAAGCTAGGTGGCTGTGTCAAACTCCTACTAACCCTCTAAAGTTAGGTGGCTATGTGAAATCTCTAATATCTTTCTAAAGCTAGGTGGCTATGTGAAACCCTTACTATCCTTCCCTAGCTAGGAGGCTGTGTGAAACCCCTAGTATCCTTCCCAAGCTAGGAGGCTATGTGAAAACCCTAGGTGCGTGATTTTTGGTGCAGTATAAATAATCTAATAATTAATTCTAAGTGTGAAACTAAGTTCTACGCTTCGAATCGCATTAATATGCAAGTATACGCAGTCAAGTACGCAGCAAGTGATAAGTATTTATATTTATCGTCTCCACAGGGATTGAGGTTAAAACTAGTACTTCTATCTTGAGAGTCATGCAAATAGAATAAAGAATGGATTTGAAGTTTGTTTTGTGGTTGATGCTAACAGTAAGTAAATATGAATGTTAATGCAAATGAGAAGTAAACGTGAAGGCAATGAGTAGTGTTGAGAAAACAGTTGCAAAAGATGCTAACAATGCGGAACTAGTTATCAAGCTCTTTGGTTCCCTAATCGAAAAAGTAACTTCCGCACTTAATGATTTACGGCAGATCCTGCTTCTGCTGCAATCTCCATACTACTCAGGGCGACGCAAACGTTAGTCAGGTTATCCCTAACACTTCGAATGGTGAAAAGCCTTTCACCCATTCCTAACATAGCATACTGGATCATCTTACGGCTCCTTCTTTCGAGCTCACCGTAGGGTATATATGTGGGTAGCTAATCGACGCATGTGTGTTAATTAAAAATGCAGCAGTGTAAAACATGATAGCCTACACTCCTAACATGCTACTAGAAATAAATCCTCATCAACAACTCTTATAACGCAGCATAGCAATAAACACAAGTAGAAAGTTAAAATCAGCTAATTTTATTACTACTACTAAATGTTCACAGCTATAGACTACTCCTAAAAAAAATAGTAAAAAGTTGGAATTGGTGCGGTTGTGAAGTGTGCAGTCCCCTTGTCATCGACTTCCACGAACACCGCCGGCTGCTTCTCCGTAAGATTGACGTTTGGCCAACCAACTAGCTCACTGAACCTCGACTTCCCACTTGCTGTTTATAGAGATGAATTACTTGGCCACCAAGTTTAGGTGAGCTGTAAAATTTTCATTAATGCAGCATCTCTTGATTTCCATCGGGATTTATTTGATTGACACCAACTTAATTGCTTGATTGATTCTTGATTTGTTTCCTTGTTGGCGTGACTATTCGAACGTGTTGCATTATGGTTTAGCGCTTTCTTGCACTGCTTGTCACCGTTCGTGCTAATTTTTCCTTCCAATGCTTAAGCTTCATATTTCCTGCATTGCGCATTGATTTATCACAGTTTGTACAATATTTACGTTAAAACCGCGAAACTGTGCTTCTAATGCTAATTCATGAATGCATGCTACTTCTAGTAGTTTTTACTAGCAATTTACATATTATAGCCCAATTATTCCCCTTAAACCTTAGAATAATGCAGATTAGAATAGCCTAAAATGTGCTTTATTTGAGAGTTATCACACCTCCAAACTTAAATCATTGCTTATCCCAAGAAATGCATAGACTATCTATTAGTTATTCCCATTCAACTAAATCGACATTCTCCTCTCGAGCTTAACTCTAGGAAGTCTTATCACAGCTCATAAACTTAGCATAAAATATCTTTCTCTTTTCAGTTTTCAAACCTTCTCAAAGAGTCAGGTTTTGCCTTAAAATTTTCCCTACCATGACTGAGAGAAAGTTCCTCAACACAATTATTTCTTATTACCTAATCTATTGTACACAATCATTTCTACAACTAAGTTTGCCCAAAACATTATGTCAAGGCTGGTAATTAGGTTCCCGTGATCCTTCGAGGCTTATGCTTGTCGTATTCTTATCAGGTTATACTCATGTCCGCAATCCGTCGTTCTTAAAATGTTTCATTTGAGCATAAAACGTCCAATTAAATCAATGGAAAGTTTTAACTTGCGCTAATAGTAGACAGTGGAGTAATGGAAATCCTATGGCATATTCACACTTAATGCCTTAATCTTTTGTCCAAAATATTTTGATCTTATTTTTCTCACTCAATATTTCTCTTCTTATTTTTTTTCTTTTTTCTTCTTTTTTTTCAAAGCAAATCACTCCCCGGGCATCCCTCACCCCAAAACTTAAAGTCTTCATTGTCCTCAATGAAAGTGAGGCTTAGTTACCCTAAACTTAGCTATTTCTGTGATTGCGATACTCTATCTCAAGCTTTAAGACGGCTTGTGAATTTTGGTTCTTTCTGTCATTCATGATAGAGATTACTCTAATGCTAGGTTTGAATCTAAGGAAATTTAAGAATTCTTCTAATCGAAAAAATTTTAATACTAATCTTTAGATTTGCGATAATAATGCTAATGCTAATTTCTCAAAGAAAATGCAGATTCTAATAATTCATAAAAGAAAGTTGCATCCTAGAATTGAAATGCATGTCCCTAAGAATTTAAACTGTGACTACAAATGATATGCATGCGGAAAAGGAAAAGGAAATAAATAAATACATAAAAGTAAAATAAGAGAGCAGGACTTCCATCTAAGTGTCTGCATTGCCGCTGCAATTTCCTTACTCCAAATTAAGTAAGTGTTTTGGAAATTCAAGCCATTTGAAGTACTCTTCCATTGCTACCATGTTGAGCATGAAGAGCTCATCACGCTCTTCCGCATAAGTTAAATATCTCTGCATGATTACATAGAGCTTAACTTTTTTGCTAGTTGCTGTTACTACTTCTCCATTGTTCTTCCATTCATCTCCACCGCCCTCATTTGCTAGAAAAATTCGTATAATCTGATCGTGACGATGCGGCTGAATACCCTGATCAATGAATAGTTGTGTTATTGCGAATGGGAAGTATATGGAGTCCAAAATATTTTTAGTGTGGCGCTCAACTTGCGCTTCTAAGATTTTTCCCAAGTTGATATGCGTCCCTAGATTAAATGCAAATAACAGCATTGCCTGCTCCTTTCTAATTAACTCCTTGTTGGTAAAGGGGATTATTGATGTTCTGATAAGTTTCAACCAATCTTAAAGGTCTTCTATGACCTTGGATGCTTGGAATGATGTCGGATCGTTCCATGTTGCTCCCACTGGTCCTATTAATATCAAACTTTCTTGCATTTGTTCATCAATGGGAGAGCTTATCAATTGCTGGCAATATGTTCTAGAAATATTAGGTGATGCGAGCGCTTTGTTCCATGCAGTGGCCTTCTACTCTTGAGAATAAAGGTCTTTCCTCATTTAAATTCACATAAAATTGTCGCACACTCATTATGTGCTTTTATCACTAGAGTGAAGTACATTTTCCATCCCAATTGCTCAATTTTTCTAAAAGTTTCTTTTGTGATTCCCTTCAGTCCTGCTTCGCGCTTAAATCATTTGTTCACTGGTGCAATGAATTTGTCCTCTGCATTGATGAATGCAAAGGTTGCATCTTCTCGTACAACTCTAACTTTAGCGCAAGGCTTACTTTGCAGAACTTCTAGCAACACCCTAGTTCTCATGGATTGAACTCTTGTATTGCAAAATTTGAGGTGCTGTTGTACCTTAATATTTAACACTTCAGCCTCTTTAGGGGAGTTCTCATCTTCATCCTCGCATGGCTTACCTTCTTCCATATCGTCTTCTATGGATTCTTTGCTGTCTTCTTTAGGTTCCTTTTTTATAATCCTTGCCGCTCCTTGGTGTGTTCTAGGTTGAAGATAGTCCTCCATTCGTCTGTCTGTCAATTCTAGGTGTTCTACTATTAAGGGAGATTCTTCGTCGTTGCTATTTACAACGACATAAGAAGCCATATCCTTCTTTCTCCCTTCTGCTTTTCTGAAGAACTTCCCACTTCTGGTTTACTGTCAGTGCGAACTCTCTCCGTACATCAGCTCTTGCTCAAGCGTTGTTAATTTTTTAATTCCATGCCTTGGGGGTGTCGAATCTCGAAATCATTTGTGCTCGTCAATCATCTTCCCCTTAATGGTTTTGCTACAAACCTTGCGATTGGAAGTCATTGTGAAAAAGAGAACTTGATCGCTTATACTGAAGGTTCAAAATGTGGTGGTCGATTCTTCCCCACACATGGCTTATATAGGCTTTCGAAGGATTTCAGAAATCCATATGTAAGGAATGGAATAATCACAAAAGATAATTTCAAAATTTTCTACACAGATTTTCAAATCGTACCAATCATTTCCTAAACTACGTAAATAAAGAAAACTAAGGAAATAACTTAAAAGGAAAATTGCATAAATGGAAAAACTTCTTAAAAAATTGCTGTAGAATTTTGCACAAAATAAAAAATACTGGATTTTCGCATTTCAGGAATGCTGCTGAGCAGGATATGGGCGAAACCTTGTACTAATACCATCCGGTGCAGTTGTCAATGCATTGGCCATTTATATATATTAGGAGGTACTCTTTGATAGCCTTCGCTTGCCTTTCTTCATATTGTGCCTTGATGCGCAGTTGTCCTACCCTTATCAGCATTAGTAGGATCTGATGTATCGGTTTATAGCTCAGTTGAATTGTCAATGTGTCCCTTCCTCGACTAATCAATTCCTGTTGTGTATGCTGTTCTGGTAGCGAAAAAACTATGTGTACCATTGTGAGTAGCCCATGGGTTAGTGCGCTAATGTTATTCTCTTGCTTACTAGTTGGCTCTGCATCTTCTGTGTTGGTTTGATATAGAATTCTAGTAATTGGCTCTTTAGGTTCATTACTCACTGTACTAAATGGTTGAGGACTTTCATCCTCGTCTTGGCTTTCATCACTAGAAAGTTGCCCAGTGTCAACTTTGGAACTATCTTCTTTTGCCTTTACAACCTCTTCCATGGCTTCAGCTTCTAGGGCAGGGAACTTTGCCCAGGCCTCCTCCTGCTGCTGATATCGCATCTTTTGTAATTTTTCCTCTTCATTTGCCTTAATCACAGCTTTCAGGGCGGTGATGTTGGGAATATTAGGTAGGAGCATGCATTTAACGCGACGGAAGCGAGTGAATAATAAAAATTTTACAATAATTAATCTAATTAATTATCTTTGATTAATCAAATTAATCTAAATGCAATACCCTAGGTGATTAACATATTATTGGAAAAAGAATACTTACATTGACTGTCGCCTTTGATCTAATCTGGCGGGTCTTTATGTTAAGTAGGATCGACTATTCCCCGTGGAAAAAACTTGAACGATCTCCTGCACACTTCCAGGCTATGGCTTCTTTGCTACCACTGAGTGCTTGGTAGGAAGCCTTTAGAAAAAGGAGCTAGAAACTTTGTCAGAATAGTCTGATTATGGAGGAGAAAAAAGATCTCAGCTTTCAGAGAGGTTTTTCAACTTATGAGAAAGGTTACTCTGAAAGTGAGTGGAACGAGAATGAAAGCCTCTGAGGCTTCCTATTTATAGTGAAGTGATGGAGGCTCCAACTTAGAGCTTTTCGATGTGGGACAAAACATTATGCATTTTTCCCATTTGATTTTTCCATT
>JBBMKA010068137.1:0-16243 GCA_037833695.1 Sechiopsis laciniata | reverse complement strand
CCGATCTTATTGATAGAATTCCATATTAAAAAAGTGAGAAAGATTTACTACCTTTATCTGATTATATTTTAATCTAATATGGTATATGAGTCGTCCAATAAATTATCTAAATATGTATTTGGATTAAAAAAAAAAAAGAAATTGAAATAATATAAAATTGGTGAACTCAAAAAGTAATGAACATTGAAAATAAAAACATTCATTACTTTGAAGCTAAATAACAAATTAAATATTTACATAAAGTAACATTGAGGATCTCATATCTTTTGAGACCTCTTAATATTATATTTATAAAATAGGTTAGCTATTTCTCTCTTCATTAATTCTAAAATTGAATCTCATATTATTTTTATTGAATAGAATATTTGTAAATTAGAATCTGATTTAAGATTAGTTAGTCTAAACAACATATATTATGTAATAACATATATACTAATTTGACTACCAATGGTTTAACTCCCGACACACGTTCATTCGCTTCGAGCCATTATATTTGAAGTCTTAATTGAAGCTCACGTGCAGAGAGAGAGAGAGAGAGCAAAAGACAGCAATAGAGAAATGAAAATGAAATAAGAAGAAAAAACCAAAGTAAGTAGTGTGTTGGAGAGTGTATTTGGGAGACCATAATCCCATTTGCCAGAGTAGAGAGACGGCGACTTTTAGAAAAAACACAAAGTGGTGGGGAAAAAAACGCAATTTTTAGAAATTGAGGGTCTTCGGGAATCAAATATTAATGTGTTTTTTTAAAATATATATGTGAAATTAATTAATATTGTAAATGTGGAGGCCAACATTTGCTTTGGTGGTCACGTCTTGGTTTCCTGGTCGGCTAATTCAACTGAGCATTGTCCCCACAATTTCCAGTGTTTCAAAACCTCATTCCCATTAATGACTTATTGGCTTATTCTTCATTAATGGTTTCATGAATTTTGTATACCTTTTCTTATTATTTCATGATCTCCCATGGTGAAACAAGACATGTCTAGCTATCGATGTCTAGTTTTTTAGCCAAGGTTTTAAAATCTTGTGTTTTTTGGACATGAGGGGTATCTGAAAGTGACTTTTGTTTCTCTGTGTTAACTTGTGTAATCTCTTGTATATGCTCATTATTTACTTAAATTGCCTAGCTAGCTACCTTCTCATCTCTTGTTTCATAAATAGCAACATGGAGGAATTAAATAACATTTCATAAAGTTGAAAATCATAGCTTTGGTCTCTATAATGAAGTACTAATATTTTTTGTGTTTAATTGAACTTTTGTGTAAATATTTGGTTTAGTTTCTGTTCGAAAAATATTGTTCAAGTATGCTAATGAAGCTAGTTTCTTAGGCCCCGTTTGATAACCATTTCGTTTTTTGTTTTCTGTTTTTATTTTTAATATTTTAAAAACAGTTTTGTTTGATAACCAATTTTGGTTTTTGTTTTTTAAATTTTAAAAATGTTTTTAAAATATTAAAAGAATTCTAAAAGCTAAAAAAAGTAGCTTTCAAAAACACATTTTTGTTTTTGTTTTTAAAAAAGCATGAAAAAATTAAGAATAAATAGTAAAAAACTAAAAAAATATAAACAAAATGTGAAGTTTGAAAACAAAAAACAGTTATCAAACATGTTTTTTGGTTTTTAATTTTCAAAAACAGAAAACTAAAATGAGTTATCAAACATATACAATTTTTATTTTTTAAAACAAAAAACTAAAATGAAAAAATGAAAAATAGAAACAAAAAACGAAAAATGAAATGGTTATCAAACGGGGCTTTAATTTTTTATTTTTGGACAAAGATACATTAGAAAGCATGCAAGAAGCAAGCCTCGACAGTCAACATAACGGAATACATAAAAAAGAAGTAAGAAAAAGGTTCTCAAATTTAGAACAATATTACAATAGTCATAATCTTTTTTAAAAAAATTGACTTCATGCCCCCAAAAGGCTATATTAAACTACCTTCTTAATTGATAAATATTTTAGTCTTAATATGATTTAAAGTTACATGTACAAATTGTTTTATACTAAATAGTAAATTATATAGACTAAATTCTTACCTACTAAAATTTAGAAATTGAATAGTTGCAAATGTTGTTTGGAAAATTTAAAGGTGGTGTTTTTTTAACACAACATTTGAGACGAAATTTGAACCTCTAATCACATGGTTACTAAGTTTAATAACACGTTGCTAGAGCTCTGATCTTGATGACGCATCAAAAAGTGTTTTCTATCCTAATAGCAATAGTAAACATAGATGCACGGATATGCACGGAATTATCCTTAGCCTTTCCAAACAGAAGGTAAATTATTTATCTTCTTCTCTCAAATTTAGTTATAATTATTGTGGGTTTTTTTGGAAGACGATACTTCATTGATATGAATAGATAAAATATATACAAGCAAATAAATTATAATTAGTGTGGGTTGAAACCCCTCAATACATGAGTTTTAACTTTTTAGGTAGGATTGATAAGACTTGGCTTCCTTAAAAGTCTTATCCATCCTACCTAAAAAGAGTTAAAAAAAAAAGAGTTAAAAGTTTTAACTTTAAGAGATCTAGACTTTATATTTTAATAAAAGAAAATATATTTATTAATTAGTTATGAGTATTAATTATTGTGATTTGTGGGTACGGGTTCTTGTTGTTCTATCAAATATTTTTGTTAGTTGA
Organism: Sechiopsis laciniata; assembly: GCA_037833695.1. Taxonomy (NCBI): domain Eukaryota; kingdom Viridiplantae; phylum Streptophyta; class Magnoliopsida; order Cucurbitales; family Cucurbitaceae; genus Sechiopsis; species Sechiopsis laciniata. The sequence goes on along the minus strand of JBBMKA010068137.1, from coordinate 13,589 downwards.
ACGGGTATTTTATTGTTGAGCTTAGATGCCTAACTTTGTGGGAGTGAGTAAAAATATTTGCATAGTTTAGTTGAAGATTTTTCTAAAACTTAATTGAGAATATAACCCTAAAGAAAAGGGAATATTTCATATGCTGGATTGTGTTTTGTTATAAAGCTTCTAATTTTGTTTTGAGCAGGTCATAATCAAATTACTTAGCTAAGTTTAGAGTTTCATTAGAATAATATTGAAGTTTTAGGTTAAGATCAACCCAAAAAAATAAGTACATCCTAGGTCTTCCCGTTCCTTCATCTGGCTTATGTTCTTCATGTAGCATTCGCAAGGGTAAGCTGACAGGTGTAATAGATCAATGCAAGACAGAGTAGTTCGAGCTTCAAAAAATCCATAGAAGCTGTCTATATCCTGACCTTCTAAATTACCATGCCAGGTAGGACTACCCCCAGGCATAGGAAATGTTTTCATGATATAAGCCATGAGCAGGTTGAAGAGAGCTCTGATTTTATTACGAGGAGCAAGAAAACGAGTAGCCACGCAAGGGATTCGACTTGCTTTCACGTCTTTCTGCAAGTCAAAGTATCTACCGTTTGTATACCGAATTCCTCTGAATAAGGGGTTTCGTTGGGTGCCTACCTGGAAAGTACGCCCTGTTCTCGAAAGCCGAAGAGCGGTGTCATTATGTTAATAAAAAATGGCCAGGATGAATGCTCAGTCTACTTAGAATATAATTATACTAAGTAATATCTACGTGAGGATATATAAGGAATGTCAAATTAAATTTACTCATCTTTCGACATGAAATATATGTATCATAATAGACTTTTGTAATATTTTATTTATTATCTTGTCTTATAATTTTATTTTTTTTATTATTTTATTAAAATAAAAATTTACTAAAGATTTTCTTAAAAATTCCCAACGACGGGGATTGAACCCGCGCATGGTGGGCCCCCCTGGAAGTGCTTCAACCCCATTCTGATCTAGAAGAGGTTCCGTAAGGAATCTTAAGAGGTAACGAAGGATCGGAGAGGAAAGGTGCGAAGAGTTTCTTCCTTTGTTTGAAGAGGAAGAATCCTACCGATGCAGGACCTGTCTTAACCGCAAGTGCTCCTATTCTGGGCCGGAGCAATGAACCTATTCGAAGTGGCTCATTTCGTACCGGAGAAGCCCATTCGATTTTTTTTCTTTGACAGGGATGGCAGTCAATAGCTATACTAGAGGGCTAGGGGCGTAGCAGCAGGAGAAGATACTCGAGATTCCCGATTATTCCATTTTCTAATGTTAGCAATGTATAGACCAACTTCACTTGCCTCTATGGGAGGCTCGCTCCGGGCAGGTTCGGATCACTTACAATTAGTCTTTCCCGAGTTGACGCGGGTTGAATATGAAAGACTCTTAGCCAGGGTTTCATCCAACAAAAAGTAACTCATGATCTGATATGCACTCGCAGATGCGTCTTGGGTAATAGGGATTTTCTCCCTGTTAGATGTAATCATATTAGCAAGGAACTGAAAGGGCAAAGCAGTGCCGGTCTCTCGGACGGATGGTAGCAATACACTCCTTTCTTGAAAGCTCTTGCAGGAATTCTTAACCCCGCCTTTAGGTTTGTCTCAAGCATCCTTTAAGTGAGTAGGGGTGCGCCGGACGGAGCCTGGATACTTCATTTTATTAGTACAACCAAGAAAACCATAAATTATTCAAATACATTCTACTTTATTTATTTATTTATTTATATATATATATATATTTACATATATTCCATTGGTAAAGTGCACATTTAATGATAGCATTTGTCTTCATTAAAATGTCATAAGATTTTTGTCTATGACTACATTGTACAAACTACCCAAGTACCCAAACAAGGTCTTCAAAAGAAAGGTTTTTCCAAAAGGTTTGATTGAATGAAAGTTTCATGGGGAGAGGTGAATGTAGATGAGAGAGAAAAGATATGTGAGAAAGTGTAAGATATGGAAGAAGAAGTACTAATGTTGCTTAATAACATGATTCACAGCATTATTATTTCCATTCACTTTAAGTCATCTTTATACTTTATATTGAGCAGGTCAAAAGCTTTTCAATTAGAAACATCATTTGCCAATATTAAAAATTAAGAATCTTTGTTATGTTCTAAAACACATGGACAATTGAGATGATTATTACAATCATTAGTTTAAAGCAAAAAATTACTATAAAATGATCATCTCGATTTTATTTGGACTGATTATCCAATATACAAATAAGATATCATTGAAAAAGGAAAAAAGAATATACAGCTCACTACTATTAAACTCGCTGCCAAATATTAAAAAAAAAAATGTAAAATGTAAATTAATTAGAGACTACCATATTTTTAAGATCAATATACATATTCATCATAATGTAAACCAACCCTTACAATTATGAATTCAGTAAATGACTGATGAAAATTTTAAAATACACATATTCTTATTGCAAATACTTTTTAGTTTTTTCCTTAACAAAAAGTTCAATATTTACAATTCAGACTCTTATGAAAATTATAATTCTACAGATTTAGATTTGGACAAATGGTTGTTGCCCACTCACTCAAAAATTTCTTAAAATAATTAGCTAAGTCGAAAGCCAAAAATGAGAAAAAGTACGTTTCTTCTTTGAAGATGCTCCATTATTTTATTGGGGCCTAGATAATCATAACAATGAGCTAAGACCATCTTCCAACATTACAACCTTATTCTTTTCTCCATTGAAATATATTGTATATTCGCTTTGTCCAGCTTCATATCAAACAAGAAAGTAATTGAAACTCCCTACTTTTCTAATCCATACTTTCTACCATGACAAAAACGTAACCCTACCACTAGAAAAAGGTTGAAGGATGTACTTTAACATCTGATCCATTCATTATAGGTTGACCATAAGGAAATATAATCCATAGTGATGGATCTACTTAAGAATGAGTTTTTTATGAGTTTACTTTTTATTTTTGACATAGCTTTTTTTTTGCATAGACCTATAAATTTGTGAAAATAGTTAGAGTTACACGTTAGTCGGAGGAACTTTCATAATGTTGGAAAAAACCTACCTTAATTACTGTAAGAATAAACATAAATAAAACTGAAAAATTAAAACAAAAAAAAAACAGCAAAAGATATCACAAGAACTTACCTGAAAAAAACTCTCAAATGAGAGACAAAACTACGGACAAAAAAAATTTCTATTATGTGAAAAATTAGACACCAAACTTAAAGTCTTTTTGATTGTGATGCTTTAAAATCAAAGATACATACTACTTTTATAGGGTTTGGAGCACAACCCTACTTTGTAACTTTCCAATGTGAGACAATTCACTTTTAATATTTTGCCAAACCCAACACATAAATTAATATAAAAAATAATATATAAATAATTTGATCCATGTAAGAAACTAAAAATAAAAGTAAGCTATAAGTTCGGTTTTTAATGAGTCAATTGGTCTGTAAAATTTGGAACATGGGGATTTGCCAGAGACAACAAACCACAACCATGAAAATAATTGTACCTTAAAGTGATGATACCCTTATAAGCTTCATTCAATGAGAATGTGCCTTTTCTCGAAGCTGCACAGTTGTGGAATGCGCTATTTTTCTTGCTCTTACACGTGTGCTAAGATTAAAATTTTGAACACAATAATTTTGTTAAATGCAGTTTAGAATTCTGCTTGTTAAAAACAAGCAAGTGTTAAAATGCACACTTGAGAATAAGAAACCAATCGAGAGAGTGGCCATGAATGTAAATATCCTACTACAGAATAAGAAACAAATTCCTCAAAAAGCTTGCTCCCTTTTTATTTTTGTATATACATATGAAATACTCAACTCTTAGAAATTTTGAACAAATATATAATTTTTAACCCAAAATATTGATCGAGAAAACTATACCAGTTGCATCAGTAAGTAAACAAATACTATACCCAGTTGCATCAGTAAGTAAACATGCCAACTATTTTTATTAAATATAAATGTAGAAGCAAAATTGTAGATCTATACCAAAACAAAGTGCAAATTCTAGATCTACTCTAAATCAAACTAAATTGAGATGAAAATCAAACAAAGTAAAGAACGATGGAGAAGAGAGACAAAGCACACCGAATTTAAGTGGTTCGGGAACGTCCCTACTCCACTGTTGTGAATCAATTGAGCTTGATCGATTCACCCACAAATGCCATTGCCAAGATTTGTACAAGAGCTCTCAAAGGTGGCTAGGGTCTCTAAACTCTCTCACTCTCAAAGAAGAAGAAAACCCCCCAAAAGTGCTTTATATATGAGCACCTAATACACATCTCTCATGATTAGTAAATTAACTCTTAATTAACTCAAGTTAAACATTAACTCACCAAATGGGCTAATACATGATGTGTAATTCACCTAATAACAAAATACCTTCTTGAAGTACATATCATAAAACAAAATGGCAATCAGAATTCTAGAAAAAACTGGATCATAACTTTACTCGACACGAGCAAATCAGAATGGTCTTCAAGACCTCAGAATTCAGAACTTCAGCAGAACGGTGAACTCAATCCACCAACAGCAACCTGAACCTGTCTTCAAAAGAACATCTTCGAAAACAGACAATCATAAAACAAATGTTGCCAAACATGGAATAAAAAACAAATGAGGTATCCCCTCTAAGAACGACATAAGCAGCACAAACTAAAGTCAATATATTCGGAACGAATCAACTCTTCAGAAACAAATGCATTTAGAACCCAAATGACCCTCAAATAACAATAGCTCGAATAAAAAAATCTGAATGCTCAGAACGCTGCACCAAAATATGTCAAATCCATTTAACTACTGAACAAACTGTGCTTCAAAATGGCAAGAAACAAAAGCATAAACAAATACTCCAAACGAACATAAACAAGCCTCTTCCATATCAAACTCACATACCAAGAAATCTTCAAACGGCAACAAGTCAAGAGTTCTGTAAACTCCACAATAAAACAACCAGATGCAACAAAAAAATCATCTACAAATGGCCAAAAAGCAGATGATGCAACTTGCACTAGAAGCCTCACTAAAAACATAATGAGCAAACGATCTCTTGCAAAGCCATAATCAAAACTGATTTCTTACAAACAAGAAGACAATCATGAAAGAAACATACTGCTCAATACACTGCAACCAACACTGATCAATGCAATCAAAGCCCAACAATGAGAATACATACAAGAACACAAATGGAGAAAGAACATCTATCCCCTCTTCATGTATGTAACTGAAAGAAAACGAATTTGCATCAGAACGAGAGTACACAATACCCTCTACATCGAACTTAATCACAAACCAGCAAAAGCAGACAATGAGCAAACAAATTTTAGGTCTAACCACAAACATCCAACATGAAAAATCCAACAAACGAGCCAACTCCCTATCGAACAACTAAACGTTGCACTCTAAACCAACAGGAACATCCTTGGGTTCAAGAGCAAGTAAGATAGGATCTGAACGTGCAATATCACTGACAAGCACTAAAGGCTCTACAAAAGGATTTTCAGATGCATAAGCAGAATCAACAAACAAACATTTGTCAAAAAACACAAAAACAGAACTAAACTGCTTATCAACAACACAATTGACTTCTGGTGAAGAACCTTTCAAATTTTCAAACGGAGTCTTAACAAATTTATAACCAGCAGCATCTAAAACACCTAACGAGATAAGGTTTTGCTGAAAACCTTGAACAAATTTCACATCTGTTAGCATCTTGACAGAACCATCATCCATGCTAAACCGAACAGAACCTACTCCTTTAATCTCAAGCTAAAGGTTATTAGCCAACAAAACTTTGCCATTTTTTAGAATTTCCAAATTTTCAAAATTGTGCTCATAAGGGGACATGTGGAATGAACAACCAAAGTCCATAATCCACAAATTATTAAAAGGGGGCCAATTTTTCAGAATTTCCGGCCAAAAGCACCTCAATCGAATCAGAATCTTCGAGGAAGTTAGCTGAATCATCATCAACTATCCAAATAGGTAACTTACCTTTCCTCTTCAGAATGGGACATTCATACTTAGTATGACGATCTTCCCTGCAGTGATTGCAAGTAAATGTCTTCTGCTCTAATGGTTGTTTCCCCTTTGCAGAATTAGAACTCGATTTACTTGACGAACTGCCTTGGCCTTAAGAATATTTAATCTTCGCAATCAAGGCCTCAGAATACTTATTTTCAATTTTCATCTCGAAATCCCTTGATCTCAAATAATCCAAAACAATGTTTAGGGTCAAAGTCTCTCTGCCTAAATGACTGATTTAAGCTATTTGAAATTTTTTTGGGTAACAAATCGAGGAGGATCATAACTTGGTTCTCACCATCTAATTTCCCCTCTACAGAATTGGCCAGGTCACCACAAAATTTGTTGAATTCGTCAATGTTTTCTTCCAATTCCTTAAAATGATCATTTAAGGATTTTGCAACCTTTGTTGCACAAAGTGGACTCACATTTTCTTATTCCACAAACCAAAATCCCCTGACCCATCAAATTTGTCTAACTCAAATCTAGCAGACATCTTATGCGGATTAACAAATCTCAGGAGAACAGTGAAAGCGGAAAATTCAACAAGCCACAAATCGGAAATAGTATAAACGACTAGTCAACCAATTTCAAATACCCAATACAGATCACAAAGCAGCTATCACAATAATCAGTCTCAAAATTTCAAAATTTTCAGCCAATAAATCTCAAATTTATCCCAATTTCAAATTATAGCAAAATTTCAAACGGCGATCAAATAAATTTCAGCTCAAATTCATAAATTTCCAGCAACAAACAATTGGTTCCAGCTCAAAATTTCATGATGAGAGCAGCTCAATTCATAATCAAAATTCCAATTCCAAGATGTAATTATTTCAAAAACAGCTCAAACGTATATAATAAGGATTTCAACAAGTAGAGAAACAAAATTTATAGCGGTAGGAATCAACTTCAAGTGCAAAAGACATACTATAGAATTCCATATATATCTCAATTAACAATTTGAAATTCTAAAGGCAAATATCATACCTCAATTTCAATTTGAGATGACTAGTATGCTAATTCAATTTTATATTGACTTATCAAAGTTATACTAAAGTTGAGCCAAATTATCTCTGCAATCCAAAGTATACACAACAATTCCAAGCTGTTTAGACAATTAACACAAAAACTTCAATTGCTCCCAAAATAGATGCCAAAATCCAACTCAATCTGAAGCACCAGTATCGCAATGCCAAACCCACGCCTCAACTTCACTCGAATTGATTTTGCAATTAGCAAAATCTCAAATGAAAATGCCGAAAAACAAAAGAGGCATTGTCGAATCAAATTGCCGAGAATCTCAAACAATTGGCAAAAAAAATCGATCTCACTAAAAGCCAAAAAACACCGCTAGTTCAATTTCATTCCACTGAGCTGGAATACGAAAATTGAATTTCATTTTCAATTTGAAAACAAAATCCAATTTGTTGAAATCAAACATGGCAGTAACTTCAATATTAAATTGCTTTCAAAATAGAGCTTCAATTTGCTCTTCAATTAAAGTTGAGATCGACGATCAAAAGAAATCAAATGCCAGATATCCACAGCAGAGAATAATGATTTACAAATCAGAGATTAGATCCAATAATGCACAGTAAAAGCTACAATTGAAGCTCTAATACCAAATTGTAGAAGCAAAATTGTAGATCTATACCAAAACAAAGTGCAAATTCTAGATCTACTCTAAATCAAATCAAATTGAGATAAAAATCAAAGAAATTAAAGAAGGATGGAGAAGAGAGACAAAGCACACCGGATTTAAATGATTCAGGAACGTCCCTACTCAACTGTTGTGAATCGATTGAGCTTGATCGATTCACCCACAAATGTCATTGCCAAGATTTGTACAAGGGTTATCAAAGGTGGCTAGGGTTTCTTAACTCTCTCACTCTCAAAGAAGAAGAAACCCCCCCAAAAGTACTTTATATATGAGCACCTAATACTCTCTCACTCTCAAAGAAGAAGAAACCCCCCCAAAAGTACTTTATATATGAGCACCTAATACACATCTCTCATGATTAGTAATTAAACTAATCCTTAATTAACTCAAGTTAAACATTAACTCACCAAATGAGCTAATAGTAATTCACCTAATAACAATAAACAAATCGAAAAGGAAAATAATGGTATATATATATATATATATAGATGAAAGCTAAGAGGACAGAGACAAGATCTAAAAGAGAAACAATCCTCATCTACCTAGATCAATGAAATCGAGTAAAGATATTTTATTCCCTACAAGAAAACTTAACGATCTGAATTGAATTGACATATGCACATCCTTTTTTTAGCCCACCTACGGTCGAAATAACGGTTAAGAAATGCCATCCTTATTAATATGAATTAAATTATGTTAAAGTAGAAGTGAACACGACAGAAGTAACCAAACCAGAATAACGAAACATAGTGTTTTTTTCTCTTTTTGAAGAGCTTAATGAAACAGAAGTTTAATTTCAGGAAGAATGTGCACTCCATGTGGGTATTTTGGTCCCCAATTCGGATCTCACTCAAGCAGATAACCCAACCCAAGTGGGTAAAACTTAAGTGGATAATTTGATTAGAAAAAAGGGCTTTTTGTTAAAAGCTCTGATACCAATTTATAAAATGCTTTGATACTACTTTGTAAATGACGACAAGTGAATGAAACATAAAATTCAATAAAACAATCGCACAAACTTTTTGCTTCGTGATTGGAGAGACAAGACACTCGAACTTTCTCTACAAACTTTTTCTTACTTTCTTACTCTTGTTCTCTTTCTTTTCCTTGCTCTTGTTCTCTACTTTGCTCTTATAGCCTATTACAAACTTAGTTTCTAAGTTTTTACTATAAACGTTTCCTATGAAGAATCCACTAATTCCTTAATTAGCTCCTCAATTAAAACTCATCAATTCCTTAATCATAGTCCAAATTAATAATATTCTAAATACATTAAAATTACATTTAAGTTTTTTCAACACTTTTTCGGTATTAAACCAAATAGAGAAAAACAAAGGCAAGCATGTTCCATATTTATAAAAGTTAGCAAACGTAATCCACTACTTTAAAAGAGGAAAATTCTTTTGATAGAGAAATTAAACAAAGATCTTCTATCATTACACCAACACCAAATTCAAAAAAAAAAAAAAAAAAAAAAAACGATGGGCACTTTTCAACTTTCGTTTACAGCCTAAAATTATCTCCATAAAAATCTCTCCAAATCTTCGTCTATAAATAACATTTTTTTATTTTTAAATTAGGATTTTATGTGAGACACATGATTTCTTTATTGGGGATAATTGTTTTGATTTTGAAAAAAAAAAGAAACCTAAAATCTTTCAGTCAAATATTAATAAATAAATATGAATATCTGGATTATTATTATTTTCTCTAGTATCCATTAAATGAAGTAAGTTGTGTAATGTATTAGTAATTCTAAAATATATTAATACTACTTGGGTATGTATAAGTATCTTATTAATATCATATTTTATGATTAAGATATTTTGTAATTGATGTATATTTATCTTACAGTTGAGTATTAACATCATACTATATATTTATTTGTATTATTTATTGATTATTTGACAATGATTTTACTATAAATATAATTTATTTTAATTTTTATAGTTGAGAAATTAAAGAAATTAAACAATTCAAAGAGCGACTCTAGAAAATAAAAGCAAAGGGTAGGACGATATTAAAGAAATGTTCAAAAATCTATTATTTAATATTGTATTGATGCTATAGAGGTAATATGTTTCTGGTAATGGACTTTCTAAATGACTTTTCTTATTAAGAAACTAAAACATATGAGTGAAATAAATTAATGATTTAATATTAAAAGACATCGAAGAATACTCTCATATCAAAATAAGTATTAATGATTCTATAATTTATAATAAATATAGTATTTATCGACTTAAGTTTTAACATACAAGTATTCAAGAATTATGTTAGTATTAATTATAACAATAAATACAGGGTATGTTAATACTTGTATATGATAAAGATTAACAAAAAAAGCATATGATAAAGATGTAGTATATTTATATGTATCAAACATATATTTGTTTCGTAAAGTGTATTTATGTATCGATAAAGGTGTGAGTTATATAGAATAAATGATATTTATTTTTCCGAATATGTATCAATGCTCTTCCACATTGTTTCAAAAAGTTTATTTAAATTTATGTATTAATACTAGTGTTAATATAGTATTATTATTTATAAATTGTTGTTATTAACACTAAATACATGGGAGTGGGGGAAATCGAACCCATGTCCTATTGGACATTGGGTAACACTCATGCCGCTAAGCTACTGCTCTTGTTGGCTAGGAAAATTGTATTTGATGAAATTCTTCTCACAAAATAGTTACAAATGCATGCAAATTATAAAATATTTATATTCAGAGTCATTAATACATTTTAATATTGTATTATAAATACTCACCAATACAGTATTATGTATATTAAGATAGTATTATAAGAAAGAATGTGACAATACTCATTAAGACCAATGTCTATAGTTGCTAATTGTTTTTTTAAAAGTGACCATATTTGCAATTATTTTCTAAATTTGACAATCTTGCACGTTTTACTAATATTTAGAACGTATTATTAATAAAGAATTGTTGGAGCACACATTAATTCACTGCTAGTTGAAGCGTCTCTAGTGTTGCAAACTTTTCTTCTCCAATGTCGAACATGAGTGTTTCCACCTTTGAATGCTTACTTTGACAACTGCATTTACGACAACAAAAATTCACGTCTATGACTTTTTTACCTTCGGGCTCGAGGGCTTCGACTTTATTTTCTCCAACAAGTACACGCAACAACTTTACAACAATGATTTGTGGCGCTAACAAAAGTGTGTCAGTCAGAAGCAAAGTGAGCAATCCTAAAGACACTAGGGTAGAATAAGAGTAAGGTATAATGATACTTGAATAAATATTAATTAATTACTCTAAAAAAAAGAATAAATATTAATTCATTAAAAATAGATAAATATGATTGAAAAATAGAAAATACAAAATACCAAAAAATACGTTCATCAAAGATAAAAGTAAGTCTAGCCAGTTGTATATTTGTTAAATAAAAAAAAAAAATCAAATTCGTAATTTCAACTTAAAAAAATAAAATAATTAATTTTTAATTTTTCATTAATAAAAAAAAACTAGAATGTAAAAACCAATTAGAAGTTAAAGAATTGCAAGCACAAAAAAATAGAAATTATTAGTTGCAATCAAATTAATAATAGACCGAATGGGTCGGTGGCACGATAGTTATCTGGTTTGATGTTAATCAACTTCCACTCCACGGTCACAAGTTCAGTATTTACAGTAAAGTAAGAAAAAAATATATAACATTTGTTTCGTCAACTATCAATTGGTAAGGGTAAACTAGGAATAAAAGAAATTATATTTTAATTAATAATAAATAGAAAAATAAGATTGCAATTATTATACAATTTGCCTATATTTGTAAATATTTTAAGTAGATCATCTACTACAATTTTCCTAAAAAAAATTATATTCAACCCAAAAAAATTAGAGAAACAATTGGCCAAAAAGTTTTGCCTTTCATTCTATTTTTCAACTTATATACCGTACATCAAATAGCTAACCCTAGAAAATGTCTCTTATAATCTAGAGAATATAAATTGTTACAGTGTCTTTGTAAAAATTTCAGCCAATTGGTGATTAGTAGGAACTTACTCAGTAGAAAGATTTCCTAATAACAATTTATCACGGAAAAATGACAATCTGATTCGAAATGTTTAGTACGATAATGAAATACAAGATTTTTTGCAATATGAAGAGCAGATTGACTACATAGAATAAAGTTGGGAATGCAAAACACCAAGAGAAGCCAATTTAAACCCTTTTAACTCACAAGTAATGACATCCATTGCACGACACTCAGTTTTAGCAGACGAACGAGGCATGTTTCTTAGTTTTCCAAGAAATATGAAAGATCCAATAAAAACCACATACCCAGTCAACGAACAACGAGTTAATGGACAAGTTGCCCAATCACTATTACAAAAGCGCTCAAACACATCTCACTTAAAGATGGTAACAAAATTTCTTTACCCAGAGTACCTTTCAAGTAGTGCAACATTCGTAGGGTCGTATCACAATGTTAAACCTGTGGAGTAGTTAAGAACTCTGCAATGGTATGAACTAAATAACTAGTTCAGGATGGGTTACAAACAAATAAACAAGACGTCTAACTAATCGACGAAATTGATCGGTTGTACTTACAACTCCCCTTGACATAGGCTAGCCTATGATTCTGCTCCATAGACGTGTCAATAGCCTTACACCCTAGCATGCTGATGACTCTTAAATAGAGTCAGAATCCTTACTATTCTGTAATCATTATTTGTAGTTATTATTTAAAATTCAGTGCAGAAACGGTAAGTATAATGAAAAAAAGGTGTAATTAGCTAATGCTTACGCATTAGATGAATAAACTTTAAGAAATGAATTTAAGCACGAAAAATGTCAAAATTAGCATAGTTAGCGTGTATTTAGCAAAGCTTATGCAGATAAACTATTTTGTAGGAAATTACGATGCAGAGCGATGCAGACTAAGAAGCAAAACGCGCGATGCACGCGTAGTGACATTCGGAGAAACCCTAAGGCACCATAAACCAAATAAGGAAAGAATCAAATTACGGCAAGATGTTGACTAACAAGACACTAGAGAGATAAATTGTGAAAATCACGAGATTCTTCCCTTAACCACACAAACATAATTGGCGTATTCGTGCAAGGAAAGAGATCATACATAATTGACAAATTTATGCAAGGAAAGAGATCGCATCGATTGACCTGTGCTTATTCTGGAATATTCGAAGGATGGTTAGGAGACCCTTTATAATAGAAGAAGAAAGAGATTTGACGGAACAAAGTTCATATTGTTTTCTGTATTAAAACTCATTTCAATTAAGTAATACTATTTCAGTATGCTTTCTGTGTCATTATCTGTATTCTTTATTTGTATGAGGAACTAATTTTGTTAGGAAAACACTAGGAAAAGTGGACGGTTTTAGCATATGTTAGAGAAGAAATAGGAAAGGCTTAAGTAGGGTTTGTTAACTAGGAGCGAATCATCAACAGTAAGTGTCGACCGACCATCCACAAGTACTATTAGGTTGTAAATTGGAAGAGGAAACAACCTAAGTCTTTAATACTTTAAATCGGAGTTTAGGGATAAACGCGTAACTAATACATACATAGCGTCGGCATAGCATTACATCAAGTTGCGCGAGAGTCGGGCTTGATGCGAACTGAAGCGGAAGCAGAAGTTTGTGAGGCATAGTGTGATAGTTACCCCTTACCGCATGTTTCTTCGATATCGCATTGCTATTACTTTCTATGAGTATCCTAGTCTAGCCTTATTCTCTCACAATCTATTTTACAACTGTTTTTACATCCGTTATGATTTCAGCCTAATTAATCACAACTACCATTCGTTTATTTCAGTTCAATTCTAAACATCACCTTAGATAAATCACAGTCCCTGTGGAGATCGATAATTTACTTATTACTTACTGCAGAC
>JBBMKA010068126.1:0-16247 GCA_037833695.1 Sechiopsis laciniata | reverse complement strand
AGAAAAATTCCATTTGGTTAAAAAAAAAAAAAAAAAAAAAAAAAAAAAAAAAAAAAAAAAAAAAAAATTCCATTCATCACAATTATTATTACCTCACAAAATTCTTTTTAATTGAGTGGTGCTCCCTCATTCCAAATAGTATCAACCTAATATGCCCTAGAATACACCATAACTTAATAAACTTCTATAAATATCAAACAACTACAAGCAGCAAAGTCATCACAACTTAAACCTTTTGTTCATATAACCAATAACCAAAAGGCCAAAATGATTTCTACCGTGCTTGCCAACATCGGTCAACACGATCCCATCCTCCACGTGACGTCAAAGGATGCGAAGGGTGATCCACGGTCTGAATGGATATCGATTCGCACCATCGAGGACCCCTACGTTCAAGAAGTTGCAAAGTTTGCGGTAACAGAGTTCGACAAGGACAAAGCGGCGTCGTTTCGGTACAAGCGTTTACTACGATGTTGGATTAAGGAAGAGATGGGAGGCATAAAATATCGACTTGTTTTAGAGGTAAAAGAAGATGCTAAATATGAAGCTATTGTTTGGGAGGCTTCTGGCCGTCTGATTATAAGGAAGTTGAAGCTCATATCTTTCATCCCTTGTATTCATGGAGCTGATTGACATTTCCTCTTTGTAATTTTTAATCTACAAAACTTATGGTGTGAAATGTCATAAGTAGAATAAGAAACCTTCCTATGTGTAAAATTCCTCCTTGTTCAAATCAAGTTTCTATTGTGTAAATTACTAAATTACACCTCTATGTTCAAACTATCATCAATCCAACTTTTTTAGATTTTCTCTTCCTCTTATCCTCGTTGTTGAGTTTTAGTTATTAGCTAATACTAAAAATTAGAAAGAAAATATTTCATGTGATAAAGAAGGGATATAATGTGTTTCAAAATATTATATGACTAATGTGAGAAAAGAGGGAAATCAAATTTATATAGTCTTTAAATAAATGGCTGTATTTTTCTCTATCTTGACATTTATCATCATTCTATGCTAATTTTAGAGTATACAATATCAATTCACAAGAGCCAAAAAGAAAATCTTGAAAAATATATATATATTTTGAATTAATCGATCTTGGTCACTAGGCCATACATGATATCAACTATCTTATTTTCGGTGAAAAAATAGTATTTAATCCTCAACTTTAAAGGTTTTTTTGTTTTTCTTCATAATTTTGGAAAATGTCAACATATATTGTGGGTTTCCATGCATGCACACTAAATATTTCACTTGTATTCTACTGTCTTTCATTTGTACCTCCCTATCAAGTAATTTTAAATGGGATTTACTAAAATTTGAACCAAATATATATATATATATATATATATATTTTTTTTTTATAATTGTGACTTTTCGGGCCAGCTTTTACCAATTGAACATGTTTAATATTTCAAATATAAAGTTTAAGCTTTTACCAATTGAACATGTTTAATATTTCAAAGCTTAAACTTTATATCTCAAATGTTTTGTATTATTACTAAATCTACGAACATGTTCGTCTTTATTTATTTATTTTTAACACAAGATGTGTTTGACATGCTTTTAACTATTAATTATAAATAGTTAACAATGTTATTTTGTTTCAAAAAATGATAAAAATAATAAAATACAGAGTTGAGTTAATTTCTTACGAAGAAAAAATGTTTTTTAATCTATTAAACACATCTTTTAAATGAACTTTTACAATTTTCAAAATTGTTTGAAGTTCTAAAAGTAGATTTAGAAGGGAATTATTACTAAACGAATGATTTGCTCTCGTTTGATTAACCATTAGAAATAAAGCTTCTTTTCTTTCAAGAGATTTATATAGTTTATTAGGAAAGATTTGATTTATTAGTTAAATTCTGGATTCCAACCTTGAAAGTGACTGTATATTTTTCCATCTCTATCAGCTTGAAAGTGATAAAACAGAATTGCAAATAATATGAAACCATTATTCAAGCCAAACTTTGAAAGCGACTGTATAGTTTATAGAAATTGAAATCAATAATTATAAAGAAGAAGAAGCAGAAAATTAGGTTCATGATTTTAAAAATGACTTTTATCAAAATCTATAAAATTGATGTCAATAGCTTTTGTCTCTCTTTTGTTCAATTTACAAATGCTTTTTTTTTTCCCCTAAAGATCCCATGTTTCTATTCTCATCCACCACTCAACTCGAACAAATATATGTTCACCAATGTAAAGTACATAATCAAGAATACAACATAAAAAAAATGTTTTGGAATTTCATACAAAAAACGTTCAATTACACGCCATCTTGGATAACTTCAGTGGCATCAATACGACCTAATAATCAAGAGTTATAAATCCAAAACCTCTACCTCCAAATGTTGTTCAATTCAAGAACTACAAGTTTAGAGTTCTTAAACTTTCAAAGTTTTGTGTCTAATAAGATTGAATTTCATTTTAAAAACTATCTAATACTTCATTAAATTTTCAATTTCGTGTATAATAAATTCCTCAATGAATATGCCTAATAGGTCTCCATACTTTCTCTTGATACCATTTTTCGTAGGGTCGATATCAGCGATAAATTTGTTTGAGGGGGACTACGATAAGCCTGTAAAATAGATAACGGATGAGGGCCGGGTGTGTGTTTGAACACTGACACTTCGACGCTCCAAGCAGACACAGTTTAGTTTGGAAAATATAAAGTGATAGTCAATGAAGTTAGGATATCTTACCACCCTTTGACTAACTAACCACCTGGTATATATGTTTAGAAGTATAGCCGTTATGATCATTTAATGTCTCTTTAATGTGTAACCAAAGAATGAAGATACAAAAAGTATTTACAAATTAATGTCGCAAGTGAATTTCGAATTTTGAACTTTGAGGGGAGTAGACTTTTAAAGTCCGAACCTTTGATCATCCCGTGACTCCTTGAGGACCTACCATATTCAAGTTTTCTTAAAAAAATAATGTTATATTAATCATAAAATTAAATTTTATACATCATAAGATTTCAATCTTGTGCTTAATAAATACAAATATGAAAATTAAGAACTCGCTAAATACATTTTAAGGTTTAAGAATCAAATAGACACAGATTTAAATTTTGAAAAATTAAACTTGATAAATTAATATTTTTAAATTTCAAAACATATTGTCAAATCTAAAAAATATAAATAATTCTTTTAAAAAAATTCAGCCTATTTCCCTCTTCATTTTTCTAGGCAGGGGTAAACTTTCTTACTATATAATCCATTTACCAGAATTAATTTGAAAACTAATTCCAAAAGAAGAGAGCTAATTAAATTACAAGATGAATTATAAATTTCATTAACATGATTTGTGATGGGAAGCCTAGCTAGAAATATCAGAAAGAAGTTTCAAAGAAGCTCACAAAGAATCAAGACACAATTGGGAATGGCATCAATTTAATGGTGGAAAATTGTGAAAAAGATAATTAGTTTAAAAAATTAAAAGGATATTTGCCTGAAATTCTTTCAAGTGGATTTGGGCCAAATACACAATTTGTTATTTCATAAGGATAGAAGCATAATTCATATTCCTAGCAAGCCATTCATCTAATTTTTTTTAGTTTTCTTTCAATATAGAATAAAGGCAAAAATGAAATATTCTTCACATTAATTATGCACTCTTTAAAACAGAATAAGTGTGGTGGAAATTCTAAGTTAGGCAGTGTTGTCAAAGTGGTTCCATTTCATCCAAATCCAAATTCCATATATCCCTTTGATATGTTTGTGATGTCAATGATGTCATTTATATTTGTTTATTTCCCTATATTTGAAAATGGAAATTTACCCTCACGAGCACACCTCGTTTGTTATATTTGTAGCACAATTTCTAAAATAATTCATCTATAACATATGATTTTCTATTAGTGATAGAACTCAACTAGTGATTAGAATGAGTCTACCAATGATAAAATACAATCAGTGATAGCTTATCGAATTCTATCGGTGATAGAACTCAATTTGGATTTCCTACTACAAATGAATTAGTTTTAATTTTGTGCAAAATATTTTTTTCTTTTTTTATTATACATGTAAAATCTCCTTTGAAAATTTTAAAAATTAGCATATAATTTAGAAATTTGTCATAGATAGTAAATTCTAACCTCTCGATTATAATTTTATTAAGTTTTTCAAAATATTTTATACATAGTAAAACATTTTAACTTTTATTATTTTTAATTAATTTTATTCTGATTGTTGTCGATCAATTTAATAAAAACATCAATTTCACTTGATTTAAGGCGCGTCACAGAGGATAGTAGTCTCGACTGAGTTTACGAAGGAGAGGGATATCGTTTATAGGTTTGATTGCAACTATAAACTTGATTGAATCAATTTTTGTTGTATTAGAATTTTTTTTCTCTAAAATCTTGACATCCATTTATATTATATATTACTGTTCATGAAAATTCCTATAATAAACTAAAGATTTCAAAAGAAAAAGAGGCTGAATTTGGAGAAGCTTCCGAACTTTCGGTTGAGAACCAATACTATTCCATCAAGAAGAGGCTGAATTTAGGCAAGCAAGTTGATAGTTTTTTTTTTTTGTTCTTTTTAATGTTCTTTTTGATGTTTTTTGCCAGCAATTTTCGCATGTCGAGTTTGTAGGATTTTTGGTGATTGACCTATAAAACATATTTATCGTTAATTTTAAAAAAAGTATTAAATCATTTGTATAAGGATATGTGGTCCAACCTCATACAAATTTCACAACTGTTCAATGGAACTGGATGCTGCTCGAGTATTATATATACAAAATTTTCTTATTTTTAAATTATCGAAAATTAGAGAGCTTCCATTGAGGTGCCAATTTTTTGCTTTTGTCTTTACTTCTAGTTTTCTTCCAGTCCATTAATTTTAGTGCTTAAGATTTACTATGTTGATGATGGGCTGAACTTTCGACTTCATATTTTGGATTTATTTTTATTTTTATTTTTTTTTAATTTAATAGATTTGTTTATATATATTTTTTTAAAATTTTATAGAACTTTCTATCTTTTGATTCTTGTTAATATCAGATTTAACTAACTATAAGGTTGTGAGCGTTTGTATAGAAGTAGGTTTTTCTCTTCATTCATATAAATTGCACATCAAAACCTAAGAATCGAGATAGTGGATTAATTGAATTAAGAGTGCACACTTAGTTTTGTTAATTTATCTCAATCAATATAGCGGTTAGTAATACTAATATGAAATGATTTAGTTAGCATAGTTAGGCAAATTAACTTGATGTTGGATTAAGTTAATTTGGGATTTAGAGGACCCTAAGTTTGCTTAGGGGATTTGTCGGATTTAATAATAGGTCGATTAGGTAAGCATTTGGACAATTAAATGTATTAGCTAGGCTATGTCTATGTTAAAAAAAACTGATTGTTACATGTACTTATCATGATTCGATGTTTAAGGTTTCGTATTTATCATTTATTTTGTATATTTAGTCCATCTGTCTTTACTCTCTAAAATCTTTTTATTAGTTCACGTCAAATAAAAAACTAAAAAGATATAGATGAAATTATTGAGTTTTCTATGATTTAAACTGAATCCCTAATCTACTATCAAATACTATAAATATTAAAGTTTAGATTTGAATTTATGAATGCATTGGACAAACCTCTAATAAAATACATTGAAATAAGTAATACTTTATTAATTATGTATGAGAAAAAAGTCAATTGAAATTAAACCACACTTCCATAAATCCATTCTAACCAACCGATGAATTATAAACCCAAAATAAAAAAATTATTGCAAAATAACAAAGCTTCAAGAACAAAAACACCAACAAATGGAATTCCAAGAGAGTAGTATGTTGAAAATAGATAATGAAATACATTGAAATAAGTAATACTTTAACAATAAATATCCAGTCTTGTCTTGAAATTGGACCAACTGTATTATCACACTCATCACTCTTAACCAACATGCATCCGAGTATTGAAAGGTATTACTTTCTCCACCAGATGTCTCAGCTTGTGTTTACCTTTTTTTTTATTTTCGTTGTTCTTTTTCTTCAAAGTCCAACATTCTTCTCGTCGATGTCTAGGCTAATGACACAATATATGCACGACTTTATTTTGACTTATTCTCTTCATTTTTGGGCAATTTTTCATGGGATTTTCCCTTTCATTTTGAGAACAAACCTTTAATTGGTTAGGTTTCTTTTTTTCCACTCTTTATTATTATTTCTTTGGTCCTTGTTGCTAAAATAATACTCTGTTGTGACAAATTCTCTTCTATACTTTAATACAATTTCATCGTCTTTTTAATTATCTGGAAGTGAATTTAGTAACACAAATGTCATGCTCTCATCTTCATTGGTTTCACCAAGACTTTTGAAATAATCATTGATCATCTTGAACTCATAAATATATTGTGATAAAAATTTCGATGTACTCATCTTGAAAGTAAATAGTTTTTCTCTTAAGTACATCTTGTTTGGTAGATCTTTAGTAGCATAAAGTTGTTCCAACTTTGTCCACAACTTGAAGAATCTTGATTAATAACCTCTCTTAACACAATATCACTAAGGTTTGAAACAAAAAGTTTCATGTGCCGCTAATTCCATAGTCTCTTTGTCATATTTTGACATTAAGATTGGAAGTTTCTATGGATCCAAAATGGCCTCGAGAGCGTTCTGCTGCTCTAATACAACTTTTTTGATTTTCCTTCCATAAAGAAAAGTCTTAAGTTTCAAAAAATTCTTCAATATAATACCATGTTGCCACCATTAATACAGTCTAAAAGTAAAAAAATTAACACCGTCTGAAAATCAAGAAAATATTAAGAAACACTTACTTTGACTTTTTTGGACGATTTGAATGGTTTTTCTGCTCTGATTCTTGATGCTCGTACAAATTCTAGAAATTATTGAAGTTTTAGTGAAGTCTAAAGCCTAGACAAGTGAAGTGATATGCCTTTCTCTTGGCTCCTCTTTTATTGAAGATGAAACCGAACGAACCAATAGTGAGCAATGACATGAGTACAAGCCGTATTAATGAAATCTCTCTACCTTCTCCTGACTTCTTTATTTCACTCTTTCTCTCTTTTGGTAAGACAACAATACAAGAAAAATATAAACAAAGTTTTGCTTGAAGTAAAGAAATAGAAAAGCGATAGAGAGTTGACATAAAGTGTATAGGGGTTTAGCAAAAATTGGCTTACATCAACTTTGAAAAGCAAGACTCAAATAGAATTACAAGGGAGTTTCAAGAATACAAAGGTAAGCTTCTTGCAACTCTAATCTACAATTTGAGTGTTTGAAAACTGCTATTCAAGACTCTTTCCACTCCTCTAAACTACTGCTGATAATAAACCCCTTATATAGAAGTTATTTAGAACAGATTGTCACTAACTTTCTGTTTCATAATTGACACAATATTTATGTTTATGGTATTATTAAGGGTGTTTTGATTGATTCAACTTACTTTAATAAATGACTAAGGTATGTATGGAACATCATATTACAACTGATCTTGATTTACAAATCTCATTATTCCATCTTTTACAATAAATTCAATGGCCACCATCTATATTCTTTATGATAAATCATTACCTTAACTTTGTAATATTAGATTAACAAGCCTTCTCATTCTCAGAATTCAAAAAGTGATTAATTCCTTCAACTTCTTTTTTTTTTTTTTTTAATTTTTTTCATAACAATTTCATTCATTTTATATTCTTGAAACGATATCTTATAACACTACTACAAAAACTACATTACTTGACACCACTTGTTTTGAAATACTTGACGTTTGTGTTTAAAAACGTCAAATAATCAATAAATTTGTAATAAAAACGTCAAATATAGTTTATATCACGCCCAAGTTTGTGCTAGAATCCCGTGTTTTTTATATTTGACATTCATAAAGCGTCAAGTGTGGCACGACATTGCTTGACGTTTATTAAAAATCAAATGAGTTAGTAATTGAAAGGCGGACTTTTTTGTCGCGCAATTTTATTTTTATATATATTTTTTCTTTTTTTTTAAGGAAAAAAGTGTTAAATTAAAAAAAAAAATATTAAACAAAAGATTAAAAGTTGTTTAAAAAAAAAAAAAAAAAAAAAGTCATCGATTCTCAACCCTTGAAATCGCACAGAGCAACCCTTGATTCGTTCCAATTCCCCCACGCACAGAGCAACCTCTCCGCTCGTCGCCGTCGACCTTTCCGCCAGTCGCAGTCAGAATAAACCTCTCTGCCTCCTCCTCTACCTGATTTGTTCTGCCTCTAAACCTTCCACCTCCGCCAATTTGCGTGAAACCCTCGCACGCACCCTCCGCCTCCGCCTAAACCCTCCGGCTATCTGCTCCCCCTAAACCCTACTCCTCCGCTGATTCGCTTGAAACCCTCACACACACCCTCCGCCGATTCTTCAACTCTCTGCCTACTCAAGTCGAGCTCCGAAGCTTGAAGTCTCATGTATGTAACCTCATCTCTTGTGTTATTCTCTTGTGTGGATTTTAGCTGATTTTTATTTCTTTTCTCCCCATTGCTTGTTTGCTGGTTTAATGACAATTACCTTAGTGTGTGTTTATTTCTTACACCAGTTGCTTTTCGTATTGTTGGCAAGTCTAGTGATTTTTGATACTATAGTCTGTCCTTTCAAGAATTTAAGTTTGAGATCAATGGTTTGTTTTGATATAAGAGATTGAGTCTATGGAGAAATCTTAAAGTTTGAGTCTATACTTTACTATAGTCTATCCTTTCAAGAATTTAAGTTTGAGTCTATGGATGAGGCCAAGCTTTGTTTTGATATAAGAGATTGAGATAGACTATTTCCATCATAATATATATAAAATGAATTAGCCTGTTTGATTAACTTTTAACTGTAAGCAATCTAATTAAATTAGTCCAGTTTTGATTTCCAAGGCCAATTAGTGACCGTTTGCATAAGCAAGCAGCAACATAGTTTCCAAAATATTTTGAAGCTGAGGTTTTCTATTTTCTTAAAAAATGGAGAAATCTTCTTACATATATGGGTGTAAGTTTAACACATTTTTTTTTTTTTTTCTTTTTCTCAACAATAATTAGAGGATTCAAATTGATGAACTCTTAGTCATGAGCACATAATTCAGAGTGATGTCATCACCTTGAACATAGTTTGGATTTAGAAATTAGAGGTATGTGGTTACAAATCTTGGGTAGAAATGGTGTTATATTATTTACGAATCATAAAATATTGATACTTGGAATTGTTTGTGAGTGGCATAAGCTTAAGAATAGTTTCCAACTCTTTCAAAATGCCTGCAAATTTTTTCTTATTTCTTTTTTGAGTTTATGTGTGTTAATAAACCAGCCCAATGTCTTATTAGTTATTTGATTATAAATTTGATTGATATTGATCTTTGTTGTAGCTAAAGATTCTTCGATCGTTTGAGTGTCCAAGTTCTTAATTGATATTTATTTTTAGTTTTTATGTTGAGTTTCTTGAATTCATACTTTGAATATCATCAAGTTGACTAATTTCGTAAGGGATATTACTATTTGCTTTATTTAATAGCTTTCCAAATAATGGATATTCTAAGTCGGACAATGAGATGTATGAAGAAAATGATATTGGAGGTGTAAAGGAAATGATTGAAGTTGCTCATGAAGAATATTCAAAAGATCCCAACGGATTTGAGAAGTTGCTTAGCGATGCTGAGAAACCTTTGTATAGGGGATGCAAGAAATTTACTAAGTGGTCTACATTAGTGAAGCTGTATAACTTGAAAGTTAGATTTGGATGAAGTGACTTAATTTTTTCTGAACTACTCAAAATATTAAAAGAAATTTTACCGACTAGTAATGAGCTTCCTTCATCGATGTATGAAGCAAAGAAAACCTAGGAATGGATTATGAAAAAATTCATGCATGCCCTAATGATTGTTGTTTATATAGAAAAGAATATGCCAATGATAATACTTGCCCTGAATGTGGTGAATCAAGATGAAAATTTGATGGAAATAAGAAGAAGAAACAAAAAGAAATTCCCGCAAAAGTTATATGGTATTTTCCACATATTCCACGATTTAAAAAGATGTTTAGAACTCTTGATTGTGCTAAGAACTTGACATGGCATTCTGACGATAGAGTTGTAGATGGTAAATTATGTCATTCCACTGATTCACCGGCTTGGAAGTTAGTAGATTTCACGTGGCTAGCTTTGGTTCTGAATTTAAGAATCTTCGTTTAACATTGTTAGCAGATGGAATAAATTCACATGGTAATATGAGCTCTAAATATAGCTCTAAAGGGAGTTTCACCAAGCAAGTTTTGAAAAATGCTAAAAAGAATGAAGATAAGGCTGACGACGAATTAATTATATCAAGGGTGAAGCTTTGTACAGAACAATTGGAAGATATCATAAAACATTCAATCAAGGTACATAACCATTTCTCTTAAGTGTGGTCTCTCATATAGAAGATGTAATTTCTCGTAACTGGCACTTATTTTTTGTTAAAGGGAAAATCATGCTTGTTGGCAAAAGATGTAATTTCAAATGTTGTTGCATCCGGCATACTACTTGAGGATAAAACACTAGGATCTACAATTCATGGAATACCATTAGGAGAAAATAATGTTAAAGTCTCAATATATGTGGCGATCGTTGATGCAGCCTTACCGATCATGGTAAGAGATGATTTGAAAACTGCAAAACAATCTATTGGATCTCATGTCCCATGGCCACGCAATTTAGTGATTTTCAATGAGGAGATGAAGGTACGCTATATAAAAACAATCAATTTCTAAAAAATCTCATTAGATCTCTCATAAATCATGATAAAATTAAAACTTACTTGTTGTAGGTTAAATCTTAGAAAATGATAAAAGACAAAATCAAAGTTGGTGATTTGCAGATGCTAGATCTACCAGAAGGTTTGAATTCAATCTTTCGCCATGCAGAGTAGGTAATGAAGGCTAACAATGGTATTTCCATGCAACTTCCTGAGGGGCTCTTCAGTACAAGTCGCAAGAGTTGTGTATTAAGAGACGATATTATTGACTTTTGCAATATGAAAGAAGTAAAAATATTATCGTTGGTGGCTTATATGGCGTAAGCAAATTTTTCCTTCTTTTCTTTATCGTATTAAATTGTAATAGATTTTTTAAAAAAACTAACCATTATCTTAATCTTTGTAGGTATTTGTACTCATATTGCGTTGATTCAGGGTGAGCTCAAAAATATATTTTTGTGGATCCATCTTTAATATCGTTTGGTCAATACACACCCGAAATTAGAGCAAGTAATCTTTGTTCAAGACGGACGACTGCAAGAGAAGATCAATTGGTTGTTGCTCCATATAATCATGGGTGAGTAAAAGTTTATTCATTTCAAACATAGTTTATCACTTAATTACTTTTAGTTTGATAATCTAACACTTGTATATTTTTGTTTAGTGGTCATTGGTCACTGGTCATTGTGAATCCGTACGAAGATATTGTTTATCACTTAGATTTATTACGTACAAGTTCAAAAGTAGATATCAAGTCTGTAACATGCACGTAAGTTATGTTTTCACTTTGAATATGTTGTCTATTCATTTTGAATGTTTCATTTTTTATTTTTTCATATGTTAAGTATTTATATAGGGCACTTGCAATATTTTGAGCTCAGAAGAAAATAAAAGTGGATCGAAATAAAATATTATGGAAAAATGATAAGGCAAGTATAATACTTTTTTCTCTTTCTTATTTTCATTTTGTGAGTTTTTTCTCGATTCAGTTTTATTTTCGTGTTCAACTTGTGGATTCTGAGGTTTTTATTTTCTTTTAATTTGTTTGTGAAAATAAAAGTGTTATGTTTGTTCTTGTAGTGCCCATTACAATCAGGTACAATGGAATATAGATATTATGTTATGAGGTATATGAGAGACATAATAACCAAAGATATCACCATCATTACAGATTCGGTATGTTACATATAAATTTATAGTAAACAATAGTTTCTTATTTAACATAAGCAAGACTAAATTGTATTTCTTATTGTTAGGTTGATACGAGGAGGTCATACACAAAAATTCGAGTTGGATGAAGTGCGAGTGGCATGGGCGAACTTTGTTGGACGATATTATTGACTATTTCATGGTTGAAGAAACTGTTTAGATCACTTTATTCTATGCATTGAACTTATCGATATCCATATTATTTTTTTGAAAGGATGGGTATAGGTTTTGATTAGTTATATGCAACAATAGGTTCTTTTTTGTATAAATCAAACATAATTACTTCATATATTCTGGTTGGTTGGTTAGTTATCTCTAGATTCTTTTTTGTGTACATGGAATAAAATGTTCACTATATCCTTTTTTGTTTTTTTGTACATGCATTGTGGAACAATTTATTGATGAAATATATTCTAGTTTCTGAAAATCTGTTAAATATTTGAGTTTGAAGAATGCTTACAGGTTTGCAGGAATACTTTCAGGTTTACAGGAAAATTGTGGAATGAAAATTTTAAATTAAAAAAAAAAAAGAATACATCGCTTGACATTTATTAAGTGTCATTAGGTTTCAAATACTTGATGACTAGAAACTATCAAACATAAAAATCACTGTTTGAAAACGTATGATTACTTGACGTTTACTAGGTGTCAACCAATACCTACATTTGACGATTTTTAAATGTCAACCAATATCTTATACTTGACGGTCCACAGCTGTCAAACCACCCACTATACTTGATGCTGTCACAGTGTCAATGATCAAACTAAGCTTGACGCTTTACAACTGTCAACCTACTTATGTAGTTGATAGGTATTGAATGTCAACTATATATATAGTTGACGGTTAACCGACCATCAAGTAAAGATACATTACTTGACAGTAGTATAGTTGACGTTTTGAAAACCATCAAGTAACGTTCTAGTTGACATTCGCCAGGCGTCAAGTAATGTCTTTTTTGTAGTAGTGTTTGCAGCAGCTAAAGACCTACTTAGCATCGCTCAAGACGAGTAGTGATTCAAGTTTGGGGGTTTGATGGCTCTTAAATAGAGTCAATATTTAGGTTGATTTTGAATCAGTTGTTCACCATAAGTATATACAGTATAATGGGAAAGAGTCAATTTAGTTCGCAAAGTAGTGATTTAGCTAATGCTCGCGTATTAGGGGACTAAACAGAGAATTATGCATTATACTGTTAAAAATGTTAAAATCACACTTTAAATGCGTAATTAAGTGCCTTTGATGTTGAAAAGAATTTTCATAGGAAATGCGATGCAAAAAAGCAGGGCTAAACCTTATGGAT
The DNA here is from genome assembly GCA_037833695.1 of Sechiopsis laciniata. Lineage (NCBI taxonomy): Eukaryota > Viridiplantae > Streptophyta > Magnoliopsida > Cucurbitales > Cucurbitaceae > Sechiopsis > Sechiopsis laciniata. The sequence continues at coordinate 3,015 of JBBMKA010068126.1, read as the reverse complement.
CAAAAGTAGGCAATGCGAAACTCAAATACACGACAACAGTAGCTCGAACAAGACGCCAAAATGGGATTTAATGAAGGAAGAATTGCAATAACAATGCATGATATTGACTAACTAGACAGCTAGAGAGATAGATTGTGAAAATCACGAGATCTATTCCTTATTGCATTACGACGAGATTGACGAAATCAATCAGCCAACACAATCGAGTTAATTGGGCTACTAAATCAAATCTGGAATATTCGAGAAGGACCAGGAGAAGTCTATGAATTGAAACCGTGTAATCATTCTTGAAAAGAGAGAGCGAGAGGAGAAAGTGTGAAACACAGAACTCTCCACATTATTTTTTTCTTTGTTTTTATTTTGTTAAACTCATTCTGCTTTTTGTTTCAACATGTTTTCATTCATGTTGTTATCCTTGTTTTTAATTTCATTATGAACTAATTTCTCTAAGGCTAGGTTAGGGAAAAGTGAAATTGTTTACACATGTGTTAGACGGATCTAGGGAGGATAAACCAGTGCATGTTAGCTAGGTTCTTAATTTCTTAATAGTAAGTGTCGACTGGTCATCAACATAAGCCACTTGGTTGTAAATCAGAAGAGGAAATGACTTAAGACTAGATAGCATGTTCAGTAGGTTAGTATCAAAGTCTTTTATACTTTCAATTGGAGTTTAGGAATAAACACGTAACTACTGCATACGCTGCGCTGATCAAATTACATTGAGTTGCAACGGAAGTTGGACTTAATGCGAATGAATGCGGAAGCGAACGTTTGTTAAAGCGAAGTATGCTAGTTTCCCCTCACCGCACAGGTTCTTATAACACTGCTACGCATTCTATGAGTACCTTAACTATGTCTTAATTTCTCATCACGCTTATTACGATTTACATCATCTTTACTTTACGCAACATAACCCAAACTGAAACCATTTATTTACTTTCTGTCAAATCTAAACATACTAACTCTGTGGAGATCGATAATTTACTTATTACTTACTGCAGACCGCGTATACTTGCGCGAGTGTGCATCATTTGCACACGAGGCAACCTCACGTTAGTTATAGCAAACAAGTTTTTGACGCCATTGTCGGGGACTATGTCAATTTATTTATTGTTGAATGTTTAGACTTAAAAAAAAAAAAAAAAAAATCTATTTTAGTATGATTTGTGTATGAGCACAACTCTCTTACGAGCAAACCCTCTGCAGAGAAAGACGTGCTCAAAGAAAAAGAGATCAAGAGAGGATGGACCCAAATATACATAATCATGCTAATCCACCAGTCGGTGCAGGCGAGGAAGCTGCAACAGGAGCAGGTGTGAACCTTAACACTAATCCACCTCCAGCCCAGACTGTGCATGAAAGAGACCAAGTCATGAGGATTTCAACTGGACTTCTGCAGAAAGTGGCATACCCAGGTATGACTAGACCAGATGGAACAGGTAGGCGTCCCCTTTTGAACACTAATATGTATAACATGCTTCGCGTAAGTGGATCTTTTAGTGGTTCCCTGCGGAAGATCTGCATCAACATTTGCGAACCTTTTTGTCTATTAGTGATGCTAACCAGGAAGCTGGTGTCACTCTAGAAAACACTCGGCTATTTTTGTTCCCTTATTCATTAAAAGATAAGGTCAGATACTGGATAAACACATTGCCAAGTGAGTACACTTGGGAACAAGTTGCCGATAGTTTCTTGGCAAAATATTTTCCTAGTTCACGAAGTATGAATTATAAGTTTGAACTCACTAGTTTTAGACAAGAGGGCGATGAAACAATTGGAGGAGCATGGGATCGAGACAAAAAGCTTATAGCACGATGTTCGTACCATGGTATGTCATACACCCTCAAAATAGAAAACTTTCATAATGGTTTGTCCGATCAGGACAAAGCGATCCTAACACAACTGCGGGAGGGAGCTTTATGGGAAAAACTTATAATGAAGCTTATAAAATCATCGAAACAATTGCTAAAAATACTGAACCAAAATTAAGCAGAGAAAAAACTCTAACGCCCGGTAAAATAGAACTCGATGAAATGGCTGCCATGCAAGCATAACTTACTACGCTCACAAAATTAGTGAAAAATATCGAGATAAATGCACCTAAGAAGGTTCAAAACGCATCGGCAATTGATCATACAACTTCGGACTTCTGTACACTCTGTGGAGGAGACCATGCGTACGAGTATTACAGCGAGAACCCAGCTTCAGTAATGTACATTGGGAATCAAAATCCACGACCTCAAAACAACCCCTACTCGAACACGTATAATGCAGGTTGGAGGAATCACTCAAATTTCTCTTGGGGTGGGCAGAACAGCAATGCTAACTAATCTAGACAGCAGCGAATGAATCAACCACCTAGATTTAGGAAGGCACAGCATCAAACACAAGACTCGATGCTAAAAGATTACATAGCTAGAAACAGTGCTGAGATGTTGGAACAACGGACCTTGCTAAAAAGCACAATAGGCAACGTTACGAGCGTTGGAAATACAAATTGGCCAGATCGCAACCGCTATTAGGAATAGACCGCAAGGCCAGCTTCCATCAGACACGAAAAGTTCGAGGAAAATTGGGAAGGAGAAAATCAACGTGATTGAGCTAAGAAGTGGAAAACCTCTGTCGGAAAGTGAGAAGGTAAAGAAATATAAGGAGACATTAGCTTGCAACGATGATGAATAAGAAAACAAGCTAGAAGATGATGAAGCTACAAGGATAGGAGACAGACAAGAGGCGAAGGTGGAGCACAAACCTCTTCCTATTTATCAACCGTCGCCGCCACCATTCCCTACCAGAATCAAAAGGAAAAAGAATTAAATGCATTTCAAAAAATTCATGGACATTTTAAAACAAATCCATATTAACATTCCGTTAGTGGATGCGTTGTGACAAATGCCAAATTACATGAAATTCCTTAAGGATGCTCTCAGCAAAAAGAGCAAGTTCGAAGAATTCAAGGTTGTTGCGTTAAACGAAGAATGCAGTACAATTATCCAAAAGAAAATTCCTATGAAG
>JBBMKA010068115.1:0-16247 GCA_037833695.1 Sechiopsis laciniata | reverse complement strand
AGCTCGTGAGCTAATGGTGCCAGAAAGTGCCGTAACGTAAGTAACTTAGTGCTCTCCCTTTGAGGTGTGAAGCGATCTCGTACTAAACTCAACTACTTTCACTTTCCATAACCAAAATGAAAGAAAGTCAAGTCAACCTGCAATTGCGGTCAGTCTCGCTACCTCTTTAGTTGCCGCCCCCTACTTGCTCATTCGAAATGACTACCACAAGAAAGTAGCTCCTATCTCTAAGGGGGCTTATGCACTCCACGACTTATGTTATGGGGTCTCGAAGACTGAATTTCGCTGCCAACCCTACAACTTTACAAAAGCTTCAAAAGCTCTCTCCTTACTTTAAGTTAAGCGAGCCGCTTCGCACCAACAAGCAACGGCGCGAAAGCCGTTGCGCGTTAGCAACGCGCATCCGTTTTCTTGCTCCTAGTAAAGAATATATAAGGGAAATACGGGAAAGTAGCTGAGCTGAGCACCAACAAGCAACGGCGCGAAAGCCGTTGCGCGTTAGCAACGCGCATCCGTTTTCTTGCTCCTCGTAAACTGTTTAAAGTGGCTGGCTGTTCTCCTTCACCTCTACAACTCGGTAAAGTGGCTTCGCACCTTCACTTATTCAAATATATATACTCTATCATCGATCTCGTTGGCTTCTTCGCGTCGACTTAGTTTCCAGCTTGGGTTGGTGCCTTATCCTTTCGAATTTGGAGTGTATCCGGATCGGATGACAAATCCTCGGACACACTTAAAGCTCTCTTGACTTTCCCAAACAATGCTCAGGATCTCGCTGAGGTATCTTCGTTAGAAGCGCACAAGCAAGTCCCCCCGACACCTCGTCGAGACTCTTTCGCCCCCTGAGACGCCTGATCCTCAAGCTCTGAACCCAACAAGCAACGGCCGAGCGCGCTAGCGCGAAAGCCGTTGCGCGTTAGCCCGTAAGCCGTTTTCTTGCTCCTCTGGTTTCAAGAAAAAAGAGTTTCGGCCCGGGTAAAAACTGTCGAAGACAAGGATTCAATCTTTATTCGGTGGGACAAAAAAGGAGACTATTGGCACGTAGTGCTAAGAAACTAGCAATCGCAAGTAAGACAAGAACAATAGTTTAGACAACTGGAGTTTGAATCGAGGGATCTTCAGCTCCGAGAACTCCGGGACCAGGCTGCTTCTCTTTTCAAGATGGAATTATCTCGCCATCCAGATATAATATAGAATTGTATCGACACCAATCAGCCATTTTTGCTTTTTTGAATGACCAAACGAAATACATTGAGGAGTCCTTTAGGCACGACGATAACCGGCCTAAAGATGTCCTCATGATCGACAAAAGGGAAATGGAATAATGAAACTTTATGATCCAAGATCTAAAAGAGAAAGGACCCACATCCTCCACGCTCCGTTCCATTGTGGAAGCTTATTTTCCTCCGGATGATTATAGAGATTTGATTCGGAAAGCGTAGAAATCAATCGTTCGAGGCCCACTCATTCCAGCAGGAGTTAGTGGGGAAGGGGAGAGGTGAGGTGGGCGGCCTCCTCAATTCAACAAAGTCAGGCTTGAAAAGCACCTTTTATATAGCATATTTCTCTCCCAACAAGTCTTTCTTCCTTCATTTTCACTAGCGCTTCCCGGAAAAGAAGTTGTTTTCTATTTCGACTCTGATTCCTATCGACAAAGGCTTTTCTGATGACTGTGCTCGTTGGGGCATTAAGCCTAAGGTCAATCTGACCCTTGCCGCTGGCTTCCCCGGGCATTGCTCATTTCCGGGCTTGATCTTTGAACTTCTCAACATTTCAGGGATAGAAAGACTTTCTTTCGGGTATAACAGAACGGTTTAGAGCTGCACTTTGCTGATTTCTTTCTCAATCCTGAATCCGAACTTTCATCACGTTTCTCAGTATCTATTCAATTCGGACTTCATGCTCACTTCAGAAATGAAGCTAATAAGGCCTAAAGCTGAGCGACGAGTCCACTGGCATGAGAATCAAGCGAAGTAGAGCGATAAGCACACTATCGATTGATCCAAAGAAGCTTAACGACAACTTCCATTCCTGGCCCAGAAGGAAAGAGACGAAAGCAATCCCTTGTTCCATCAAAGGAAGCTAATGGGCCGCCTTTAGAAAACCATGAATCTTGACGCTTTGAGGAGTTCATAGCTATTAAAGTGCCTTAATGTAATTACTTATCTTGACTCGCTACGCAAATACACACCTGGCTTTTAAATAATATGGTTTATTGTGTAGCCTAAAAAGAGTTTACCTAATTGCCATACGTATCCGTCAGTAGAAAGTGGATAAGCTGTTGCTGGACGAGTTCATATATGTTTTTCGGGGCCCTCTCTCTTTATTCTCGCCCGGCCAACAATGCTTTGAAACCCATACTCTTTGCGATTCTATCTATCTCTTATGTAAGATTTAATGAAGGATGCCTCAGTCGCAAAGTTATGTTATTCAGTCCTCTAAGACCTGAGAGGAAAGAGCTGCTAGTAGAAGCGGCTTGGCCAACGAGCCTTTTTTTTCTTTTTGGAATCAGATGTGGCATCAACTAAGCAGTAGTGAAATACCAGTCCAGGAGCGTATAGAGTTGGAGTGCTTTTTTAAGACTATCTAACCGCCTTTTTTTGAGTTCAAGCAAGGACAATTCTTACACAAGCCTCTTTGAATGAGATCAGTTAAGATCTTTTTTAAAGTTAGCTTTACGGCCAGTGACACCATTTTAATTGAAAAGCAGGAAGTTCGTTTTCAATCAATCCATCAGGCAAGAGCAATCTATCAGTAAAGCGCAGGCCTAATCTCATTAAAAGTAAGCGCATCTAGTTGGAGTCCTTCTGTAAGCTATTCTCGCGCCTCCTGTGCTAAGATAATCCATTTATTTTCGTAGAAGCAAGTCAGACAGCGGAGCAGGCGCTAGAGCAAGGGCTTCATATTTTTTTTCCTTTCATGAGGATCGATGAAATTGAGCTCGACTAGTTGGTTATATAATACACTCGACCATAGGGAGAGGAGAGGTTTGAGTTCTCTTTTTTGGGGCATGGCGAGCTCCCGTATGAGTGCCCTTCATCGAGTTGCTTTACTTTGCAATCCTTTCAAGCTGTTATATTTCTCCAGGCAAGCGAATGTTCTCGATACGAGTGAATAGGTAGGGCCCAGGAAGACCTTTTATACGAGGCGACCGAAGGAAGCGACCAGAGGGAGAGGAGCGAAGGAGTGAGAGTAGTCCTTATTTCGTTCTAACTGAGCTAGCTCGTGGCTTGGTCTTCAGTGACATGATCTTCCCTTGGGTGACTTTTCTGCCTATTGACTTACTCCCTGCATTTCAAGCCCAGTTTCTTCCTTCCCCCAGCAAAGGACTTCGTTGGAGGAAAAAAAAACCCACCAGAGACAGGCGACGTAGCCTTCAATTCCACTTTATGACCCCCTTCTAGCGAGATTTTCTTTTCCTCCCGTGTCCCCCGTTTAGTAGGCGCTTTTAAGGCACTTTCTAAGAGTCCCTAGGGTCTTTTCCCAGCCAAAAAAAGGCTTTTGAAGTGTACTTTCGTATACGACTGCACTCACGAGACAGGCTCTCAATGGATATCTACCCCCTCACTTTGTAATGTCATTAATCTAGCTTCTGTGGAAGATTTCTTGCAGGAAAGATATGACTCAGATTCTATAGGATCAGCGCGCTAAAGCACAGCAGAGGATGCAGTACTATGCTAATAAGCACAGAACAGAGAGGACCTTAGAAATGGGGATCTAGTCTATCTCCAGCTATATCTTATTCGCCAGAGCTCAGTTGCTTTAAGGAAGAATTGGAATGAAGTTAGTTTTAGTTGGATTTCTCAATGTTTTACTAAAAATTCTATTCATTCTTACTCAACTAATAGTAAATCGAATAATGAAAAGGATTCAAATATGAATGTTAAGAAAGAAAAAGATTAGTGTGAAACATTCCAGGCATCAGGCATGAAAAAGCCCTAAAGTAAAGGACGCTATCACAATGGCTTTCACAAGGCCAAAAGCCAAGACCTCTAAAAGCTCTAAGGAAGAGAATTCTCGTTAGCCCTATTTCTTTATAGACCTGTAGAACCTACTGTTACTCGCACTTTAACTAGTATAACTGAAAGAAACATTTTTGAAATGACATCAGATGCTACACTGGAACTAAAAGACATAGCGTTCCCCATCTTCCGCTCGAAGGAGCTAACTATATCATGATAAGGGGGAATGCCTGAACTTCGTACTTAAAATGTGCTTTATTTTAAATTAGTTATAGTTATAATTAAGCAGAATTATTCTAAATTAAGGTAATCGAAGATTCTCGACCAAGAGGGAGAGGGTCCGCGAGTGATAAAACCTGTCAAAGCCTGCTCCTATAGGATATAGGATTGGGGCCCCTCTTTTCCTCATGCTTTGAAAGAAATATGCTCTCCTCAATTCCATCGAGCCTCCCGAGCGTCATTATAAAGGTTAAAGTACTTTAGTATTCCATAAGAGATTCAACAGGATGGCTAGGAGAAGGAATGCTATGGGTAGGGAAAACTCGCGCAGGAATAAGGATTTCTTTTTCTGCAACTGGCTTGCACGCAAAGACAGCAAACAGAGAACTTCTTTGATGGGCGAATCTCACTGGTCAGAAAAGCTGTACCTTAACACTCCAATCCTTCCAATTGGCAGCAAGGGTAGGGCATTACTCAGATCACTTTTCACGGGATCAAAAGCATAAAGCCCACCAATGCCGATTCTAGAAAGCACCAGTTCATTCTCTTGCTTTAAGTCTTTAAGTGAAGTTGATTTCCTTAGAGGAATCGGAGTTCATGAAGTGATTCCCCTCCTCATCTTGCCTTATTTACCGGCTTAAAACATACCTGTCCTAGGTAAATAGAGTAATTCCTTTATTCTATTTAATAGTTTCAATATACTAGCTCGCCTGGTACTGGATCCCTTACTTTACTAAAAAAGAAAGATTTAGGATCTTTCTCCTTACCGCTCCTAGTGGTACTGCTAGTGCTTGCCTATAAGTGCAGTTCATATGTAGGAAAATTTGGCATTAGTTTTAAAATGACTCAAAGATGGATATGAAGAAAGCATTTTTTTCGAAAGTAAGGTTATGTCACCGCTACAGATTCGATTCCTTATAACCTGACACTATTCGTTTACACTATTATTCCTAGGTTCTAGCTTTAAGAAGTTCAAGTTACATTTTCTTTTATATTAATACCTCAGGAACTTCCTGGCTTCCTTCGAAAAACAAGCCTTTCGAAGACGAAATACCAACAATAGTGCTTCCATCAAAATCTTCATTGCACTGGAGCTCGATTCCAAGAAAGCCAGGTTAGATGATCAGGGAACATCGTCGGATCCTTCTGCAAGAGCAGAAGTGAATCCTGGTGTTTCTCAGGTCCCCCCCGAGCCTTCTGCAAGCATACTAGCCTCCTGTACATAGGCACTTGGATTAGTATTTGGACTAGTTGTAGCATCAAATTAATGAGGCAATAAATTTCTTACATCCTGGCGGACATTATGGCCTGCCCCTTGTACTCTATCAGCACCATAGGAAGGCTAAAATCCTGCGTCCTAACGAGACTTGGTTGAGGAGATGACTGGTTGTTCGTTCCCCTATCGAAAGGGAATTGATAAAGTATATAAGGGAACTTTCATTCTAATGAATTCGTATCTAGCTATTTGCAGTAATAAGAAGTAGATTCTACTTTGAACAGGAACAGTCTTAATAAGAATATTCTTCTTGATGAACTATCTTTCTGGATGGGACCAGTGCTTAGCCAGCCCCACGATTGATGGCTGAACCACGTCATGGCGCTAAGAACTTGAAAGAAGATTCGTTTTATTTATTCTCGGATTCAGGACATCCCTGAAAGGTAGGGCCAGGTAGGGACTTAGTCTCGGGTACGAAGCGAAGGGACCCCACGGAGCGGTTCGAGGACCTAAGGGGGAGGAACGACGGGAAATATACTGATTTCTATTTGTGAATATGAAACGCTTTCCTTGGAAGTCAGGCTGACTTCGGATTAATATTGCGAATGCCTAGGGGTGATGCACCCTTCAAAGTACTTGATAAGAGAATAAGACTTCCTTTATCTATATTCGAATCTGTATCAATTGACCTTGACTCGGTGTCGCCTGAGGAGACAAGACAGGTGCTTGGGGAGAACGAGCAGGCCTATCTCCTGATTCAGAGGGTGGAAGATGTTATGAATCTGAAGTGGGCTCTTGGCTTAGGTTCACACTTTCTTTTGTCTTTCCTCGAAAAGTCGTTTACAGTCTTCTGTGAGTCCCTACTTATGGTAGGTAACAGACCCTCGCCATTGCGATTATCATCCCTAATCATAAAGAGTTTTAGTTTGCGTGGGTTTACCCAGTTTAACATAGCGCTAAGCCATTCCGCTATCATGCTTTTATTGAATTCTGCTTTCCTCCCAGATGTGGCTCTTCCTGGAAGTGAGAACACTGCTGCCCGACCCGCGATCAAAAGAAAAGATTGGCGGACTGTGAGTACACTGAAAGGGAAAGAAAGTCGATACTGCACGCATGGCTCGACCACTGCCTTAGGACAGTTCTACCACGGGCGAATTCCGACCCTCACTGTACCCCCACACATCTGCTTACATGCTCATGGGATTGCTTTCAATAAAGAGTCTTACTCATCTAGTTTTCCCTGCGAAGTACTGATGTGAATGACTTTTCGCAGGGAAAACCCTTTGTTTTGGTTTTTGGATGCTCTCAACCTGAATTTCTCAGCGCTCTCCTTCTATAGGTTCCCCGTCTCACCTGTGGATGCGTGCTTTGCCTGCTCTGTGGTCTCTTGCTATCGATTCCAATGGCCTCTTCTTTCTTTATTAGGGCACTCATGAAGCATCCCATATATATATATTCTAATAAGTTGAATGCTATACTTAACTTGGGCTGTAAGCTAGCAAAGGGTACCAAGCAAGGTGCGTAGCGCTCTCTCTTTTTCATAGTCATGTGCCCGTGGGAGGAGACTTCTTCTGAGATGGGGGGCTCTCTTAAAGTTCATGCTTCCTCCTCGGAGGAGGTTTCTTTTTCATCAAAATCGGATTCGGCTTGCCTAAGTAGAAGGCATGGAACTAGTGATTCCCTTGCGATCTTGTCTTCAAACTATAGAAGGATCAGCGCACAGATCAGGGTTTCTGACTCGCGGCACACTTACTATATGATCGATGTTGTCAATTTTCGATTTCTTGCTCTCCTCCGAACTTGACTACTTCCATGGATTACCGACTCCTCTGCTTCGGTAAGTCACACAATGCTATATCCTAAAAAAACCATCTGAATAGTAAGTCGTCAGCATCTCGTACGTAGGTGAAGCGAATTAGGGCATCAATCCCGTCTTCCCGCACGCAATCGCCATCGGACCAAGCGCGGAAGAAAGAGTCTACTCAATTAGTGAATTTTCCTGCTCCGTAAGAGGTAGTAGAAAGCAAGAGTAAGGAACCGGGCTTTCTTGTAATAGGCTCAGAAAGAGTAGTAGATCGTCCAATGACTACTGCTACCTTCCCTGAAAGGATAGTGATGAGAGACCCTGTTCTTGCCTAAAGAGATGCGAATGCGGAGTCAAAGGGTGTGGTTCCAAAGCATAGCTGACAGATGGGCAGTCAACCATATGATAGGGAGGGGGGACCTAGGGCCGAAAGAGATAGCCATAACTAAAGTAGCAGAGTTCCTCAAAGTCTAAGAGCTAGAAGACGGGTTACAGCGCTTACTTCCTTGCCTTAGTCAATATCTTTTTTATAAAAATTGCCCTACTTTGTTCACTTTCTTCCTTCAGAAAAGAGGACAGCTACCGAACTGGACCGCTTTCTTGAGTTTGACCGTACAGACTGGACTGATCCCTCTGAACTTCTACCATCTCTTCCTTGACCTCTTACAATCTTTTCTGATCCGATGCTGGTCTGAGCAGGATGGGAAGGCAAGATCTTATTTTCATTTGAAAGCCAAGTTGTACAAACTATTCTTCACCCCCGGCACAAACAGAAAAGAAGGAACTGCCTTGAAAGCGGCTTGCTACTGGCAAAGAACCTATTCTATCCTTTCTTCCTTCTCTCACCCTTGGCTCGCAGGACCGATAGTGTGCTACTCCTTCGTTTGCCCGGAATTGCCCCTGATCCAGTTGAGCTAGAGTTCTTGTATTCACCTCTCAGTTCCTTTCCTAGCTTTTCTTCGCATACGGTTCCGAAAGCTCACATAGGGCTGGGCATTGATTCTCTTTTTCTCACATCTCAACTCTTGATCTTTCTTTGCAGAGGATCGACCAAGCCATTGAAGAAGCTATTAGAAGAGAAATTGCCTGTGTTAGCGGAATCAGAGCTAAGGGAGGAGTTCACAACTGCTTTCATTCTTTTTGAGACTTAATGAGCGAAAGGCGTAGAGGCGCTGTTCACACGTCTTGGTGAAGAAGCTGTGATTGGTCTGGATCGATTCCTAACAAAAGAAAGGAAACTGGGAAAGCAAAGGGGAAAGCAGAACCGGGAAGACCGTCAGTGCCTTCGCTCCCAACTCTTAGAATAGAAAGAAAGTCAACCGCCCCGCCTTAAAGCTTAAAGAGAGAAGCCCGGAAACCTAGATAACAGAACAAAGACTGCATAATCGAAAGAGTAGAGAAAGAAGGCAGGAATTCATAATTCAATAGAGGTCGTCACCACAAGGTCAGATAGGTTACGAGCCGCTAACCCTTACTGAGCGAGTAGTCAACAACTCTTAGGCCCTAACCTTCTTTCAGAGAAAAGGTTTTTACCTTACTGGTCGGGTAAAGCTTGCGCGAGACTCTAATCACTCTAATAGTAGAAGTCATCAGGACGGTAGCACTTCAGCGAACAACAGCTACTGCTGCAGCAGCTTTAGATACTCGCCTGGAATCGGTATTTCAGACCTATGTCATGGGTCCCACCTGCTTACCGGCATGCTTCTTGCAACACGGACTTCGGGTTTTGGAGGGCGTCCCGCTCCTAGCCCTTAGCTCGGGACGGGATGAAGTGTTCAAGGTTCTCCCCAGTCATTATTATTATAACACATCAAAATCGTCTCGTCAAACCGCTATGCGCTCTCAAGATTTCAATAACACTTCTGAAGTCGAATTGTTAGAGATTCAACTCCCCTGCCTTTACTTCCATCCTACCACTGAGCTCAATCTAAATAAGGCCGGGGCTCACGAGGATAGGACTGCAGGCACTACACTTATCATTTATGTAATTTAGGTAAGGTTAGTCATTTCACATATGCTGATCTTACTCTTCCTTCTCTTATGATTTTTTTTGCCAACGACAAAAAAAGCTATCTATTTCTTGGTGCTTTGAGTAGAAATAGTGCTTGCTTTCGCACGCCGATCTAATTGATCGCATCGCAAGTTAAGATGTCGTCGCGTCAATCAAGTCAAGTATAATTGCTGTTTTTTTCCCTTTCTACTTTAGAATTCGAAACGAAATGCTATTCGTTTCTTCCCAAAATTGCTCTTTGAGCATGTGTTAAGAATATTCTTCTGTCAGAGCCGGAGGATCTTTGGCAGGCTTTCGCGTAACCCTAGTTAACTCGAGTCGAAGCACCCAAGAAAGGGAAAGACTAGAAGGATGCTACCTTAAAAACAAAAAGTATCCAAACTTGATCTTGATTTAGTTTACTGAGAATCAGGAGCGAATTAGCAAATCATGGAACCTGCTGAAGAGAGGAGCTACCAATTGCATGAGCTAAGCCAGACCAGCCCGCTATTCCTGCCCTAAAGCTTGGGAATCCGCTCTGACCCACCACCCTGGTAGGATCTTCTGATATGGAGAAGTTTGAAAAGCACTTTTCTTTATTGCAGACTCGGCTTAACTTCACTTGAGTTGTGGACTCCTTTCTAAGCAGGGAATGCTTTTTCGATTGTTCTGAAACGTTCGGCGAGACATTTAGAAGCACGCCGCACGGCACGGTAGAAAGCTCTAACGAGGATAATTATAGTCGAATGAAAGGGGTTATCCTTCTAGGAGAAAGCATGCTCCTAATCCTAATCACTTTTTTGATCATATCTGGATCAGCGCCCGTCGAAGAGCCTCTTTCTCCTTCACTTCAATGGGTAAAGAAAGACCGGTTGACACCGCTTTTCAAAGATTTATTGTTAGCAGACTGAAAGTGCCTTGCCTTTTCCCTTTGATTACAGTTGGTCTCTCAACTCTCACTGTAGGAGGCTTCGCTCCCTGCTGAATCAGTCAGTGAATCAATAGTGGATATAGAAGAGTTCGAGTAGTGGATCTCGAGGTGTTCAATCTGGTCGTGATGTGTCTGATGGTTGAGTTCCGCCTTTGATCTGCGACTCCCGAGCGCTGAGAAGCTCACCCGGGTACCACTGTTCGTTTTTCTTTTTACTACGTAACAGCTGGATCGGTTCGTGCGGAGCAAAGACCTACTTTGGTTGGAGAGAAATCCTTCAGTTGCGCTATTCTATTGGTGTCTGAATAGGAGGAACATGAAATTGCCTGCCCGCCCCTATCTATAGAAGCTTGTTGCCATTGTCCTATCAAAGAATGAGAGAGAGAGTTCAGTTGACTCCTTGCTGCCAGTCCGTGCTTGCTGTCATGCTGGCAAAAGCAGGGGTTTCGGCCGGCCGTATTGTCTGTGCCAACTGCCATTTAGCTAATAAGCCCGTGGATATCGAGGAAAAACAATCGGTACTTCCTGATACTGTATTTGAAGCTCTCTTTGAGTGAATACGTAATGTAAAGGAAATGATAAAAGGAGTTTACGAAGGTGCCCGCGAGACCGTTTAGTCTATTTCCCGAGTGAAAGAATAAATAAGGTTCAATATTCAATCAAGACTCTAAAGGAAAGGAGAAAGAAGAAAGAGACAGAGACCTTTCGAGCGACTTTCCCTTTTGTTGTTTCATGTTTACGAGTTTACGACGGGATTAAATATGAAAGACTGAGCAAGAAAACGGATGCGCGTTGCTAACGCGCAACGGCTTTCGCGCTAGCGCGCTCGGCCGTTGCTTGTTGGAGCAAGAAAACGGATTTCGTTGCTAACGCGCAACGGCTTTCGCGCCGTTGCTTGTTGGTGTGTTAGAAGCGCAGCGAAGCAAAGAGTTGAATGTTCCCGAGGTGCAGAAATCAGGGGGTGAAGAGCAAAGCCTCTCTTTCTCTATGAAATTACTCGGTGAATATAGAATAAATAAGGAGCAAAGCGGCGAGACCTTGAAAGCTACTTTCCCTTTCCTTAACAGTCAAGTGGCTCCGCCCCTTATATATTCTATTTTGAGTTTACTCGGAGCAAGAAAACGGATGCGCGTTGCTAACGCGCAACGGCTTTCGCGCCGTTGCTTGTTGGATGAATCTCATCTTGACCTAAAATCCTTCTCTCTTTTACCGTACTCCCTAGTTGCTATTATTACTTTAATGTTTTCACACGAAAAATACGGGGTTTCGTCACTTTTTACGAAACGTGATATACCCATACCATTGTTTCTAACAAAAAGCCATTGATGCTCTTAGCACTAATAAACGAGTCAAAGTCCCGGTATGCATGTTCAAGACAGAAAAGGAGAGGTTCCGGAGCTTTCTGCCGGCCGGCCTTAGGTTCCTAGCTTTCTGCCGGCCGAAGAGTTGAATGTTTACGAGGTGCGAATATACTCTATAGATAGGGAGAGGTACAAAGTCTCTTAAGATACGGAGAGGGGAAGTAAGGGTGAGCAAACAAGTTCAAGAAAAGGTGCGAAGCAGCTCGACTGTAAAGGAGAGGAAATGAAGTAATGAGTTGCTAGCTTTAAAGAGTAGTACAGGGAAAGGAAAGCCACTTTCCCTTGTTGTAGAGGAGCAAGAAAACGGATGCGCGTTGCTAACGCGCAACGGCTTTCGCGCCGTTGCTTGTTGGGAAAGTCAAGGTACGCTGTCTCGACTCAAAAGGTTCAGAGCGAGGATAGTAAGCTACGAGACCGTAAGATCTCTAGGGAGAGGATCGGAAATGGAATATGCTCTTAAGTCAAGGTGCAAACGGTAACCATCTAACTAAGAGTTCCAGTAAAGGATCTACGCTTAGCTTCCGGCCGGCCGAAGAGTGGAATCCCGAGCTTCCCCTATTGAAAGAGTTGTAGAAAGACCTTGAAAGCCCATATCCCTTGTTGAAAACGAAAGGAATGAGTTTGATTACTCTGAGATAACGTAATCCGATCAAATTAGTTTAGAGTGAGCTCTCCTTGGGGTAGCGGCTGGCCTAAGAGTGGAATCCCGAGCTTCCCCTATTGAAAGAGTTCCAGAGGGAAAGGAAAGGTACGGAACAAAGCTAGAAGTTCACGAGGGTCCGGCCGACAAAAGGTTCATGCTCAACTGTAAAGGAGAAGAGCTTAGCTTAGCTTTCTTTCTTCCGGGTTCCGAGCAAAGCTGCGTTTGTTGTTGAATGTGTTTACTCGGAGCAAGAAAACGGATGCGCGTTGCTAACGCGCAACGGCTTTCGCGCCGTTGCTTGTTGGGAGAGGAACGAAACTAAGCAACTAGAAAGGATCGGGAATCGACTGTAAAGGGTTGAATATGCTTTCCCTTGTTTCCCTTCTATTGAGTTTCACCATGTGAAATTAAGGAAAGAAGCTCAGCGTACCTTATATACTCTTATATACTCTATTACTCGGTGAATAAATCAGTCAAGAAGCGAAGCCAAGCTGCTTTCAAGAGTGGAATCTTGACCTTTTGTTTCATGTTGACTCGGAGCAAGAAAACGGATGCGCGTTGCTAACGCGCAACGGCTTTCGCGCCGTTGCTTGTTGGTGCGAAAGCTACAAATAAGAGTGAAAGAGAAAAAGGAGAAGAGAGCTTCAAATACAACTCATTCTTGAACTATTACTAATAATAGAATAGTTGAAAGAGTTTACTCGGTTCAAAGAGTTTCCTTCTATATTTCCCTTGGGTTTCTATTACAGGGTGAAGAGCAAAGCCTATTGAAAGAGTTGTATCAGCTTCCTTCTTCTATTTGGAGTTGTATCAGGAGTGAAAGAGTGAAACGAGCTTTACGCCGGCCGATGAGTTTCATTGGTACGCTGGCTGGTGATAGAGGTGAAAAGCAACGAGACCGTTAAGGGGAGTACTTTTTCATTATCATTCAATTCCAATTATCAGAGTGTAAACTAAGAGTTTCATGTTGACTCGGAGCAAGAAAACGGCTTACGTTGCTAACGCGCAACGGCTTTCGCGCTAGCGCGCTCGGCCGTTGCTTGTTGGAGCTTAGGTTCCTTGCTTTCTTCTCGCCGGCCGATGAGTTGAATGTTGGAGAGGTGAATGTTTCTATAGAAGCAGCTCAACAGAGTGAAAGACTGAGCAAGAAAACGGATTTCGTTGCTAACGCGCAACGGCTTTCGCGCCGTTGCTTGTTGGTGCGAAGCGGCTTTAAAGGATAGAAGCTAAGAGACTCTTTGAGGTGCAAAGCATGAGACTGTAAAGGTTCCGGCTGAAGAGTTTAAAGAGTTGTAGAGGAGAAGAAAGAAAAGGAGTAGGCACGAAGCATATTACATTGTTTACAAGGGAGAAGCGCTGCGCAGCTACTTTCCCAAACCTTAACAGTCAAGCGGCTTTTCCTTTCCTTAACGGGAAAGACTACGTACCTTTCTTTTTTGTAATATATAAATGAGCGAAGCGAGAGACAAAAGATCTTAATAAGATAGTACATGAGCGAAGCAAAGCGAAGCCAATTTACCTTGTTTATATACGGGGGAAATGAAAGAAGCGCAGCTGCTTGACAGAGTTGTAGAAGGTTTGGAGCTTAGCAACTTTCCCGAGTTGTAGAGGTTAGAATATACTCGGCCGATAGGGCGAGGGGAAGGAGCCAGATGACAGAGTTGACTCGGGGAAGGATTGAATATGCTTACCGAGTTTACGAAGGGAAGGAGCCAGATGACAGAGTTGACTCGGGCAAGGAGCGAAGCCAAGCGTCAGACCTTATATATTCTATTACGAGGTTCAGAAATAAGGGAGAGGTACGTAGTCTTTCCCGAGTTGTAGAGGTTAGAATATACTCTTAAGAGTGATAGAGCTAAAAGCACAAGATATAAGCTAAGTCAGTGGTGCGAAGCGCATTAAAGGGTGTTCCTAAGAAAGTACGTTAAGGTTACGAGGTGCGAAGCTGCTCGACCAATAGGTTCCTCCGGAAACTCGACCTTTGGGAGAGGGAGAGGGGAATAAGGAATCGACTGAGTTTACGAAGGAAAGGATTGAATATGCTCGACAGAGTGACTTTCAGGAGCGAAAGCAGCTTTAAAGAGTTGTAGAGGTTAACCTTTAAAGAGTTGTAGAGGTTAACCTTTAAAGAGTTTACGAGGAGCAAGAAAACGGATGCGCGTTGCTAACGCGCAACGGCTTTCGCGCCGTTGCTTGTTGGTGAAGATGCGAATATGAAAGAGTTGTATGTTGACTCGGTTCATAAATAAGTCAATGGAATATGAAAGAGTTGAATCTTATTGAGATTGCCCTTTACGCCAGTAGTTTGGTTAACTACTGGAGCCATCATGAAATCGGTTCCCTTGTAGCCCCCTAGTATCCACTTATGGAATCTAATCTCACAACTTGGTAAACAAGGTGGAGTTCGACCTAAGGACCATCCAGCGCACATATCATAACACCTCCAAAGAAGACCAAACTTTACCATTTCTGGTTCAAAGTTTGAACGCTTCCAGGAAGTAGAGATCATAGGTGCGTCAAATAGTTCTTTGATACTAGGACACGGAGCAAGAGCTACTTTAGAATACCAGTGAACCCACTTTAACCACAATTTCATCCAATTATGGAGTAAAGTGTATGAACAGAAATCCTGTTCACCCTCAAATGTCAACTCTTTGGGAATCAGTCTTAATTCCTTAGGACGTAATTCCTTTCTGAGTAGCTCAACTATAATCCCTCTCAAATAAGGGTTAAGGGGTTTTCCCCGACCTAACCACCATTCAAGAGATAATTGAGTTTTACCCAAAGGCTTAGATGCCATAACAAAAAGTCGCTCCCATTTCCGGGAACGAGCTTTAGAGGACATCAATCGAGATCGTACACGAAAACCAGCACCCGCTAAGCGTGATAGAGTAGAAAATTTTGTTATATTATACCTATCAGCCAATTGGATGAGTCCAAGTGAGGACCTGACTGTCAAAACAGCTTTAGCCGAAACAGGAGAAAGATCTTTTGATCTAACCCAGAATCTCTTGGCAAATTCAAACGCTCCACAATCACTAATTAAAGATTTATGAGGTGATATGGAGACGCCGAGCTTACCAAGTAAAGACTGATAAGACAAAGCGACCTGCTCATCGGCAATGACAATATCATCACCAAGAAGAGCATACCGGTTAAACACTCTGTGTTTCACAGGGTCTACTAAGTTTGCAGCAGCCCAAACTATCCAATGATGGGATAGACTGAATAAAGGCCATGAGGAAAGGTAACCTAAAGGCTGACCTGAGGAGAATGACACCAAGACAGGACCCCTCTCTCGAAAACCTTTAACGGTTCTTAAGAAGGATCTCATGTCAAAAGTGTTCAAACCCAGGGTAGCATTTACGGCTGAGGATGCCAATGTCGGTCCAAACAGTGTGGCAACACACTGATATATGACAGGCAGAGGCCATCGATCAGTAGCAGACTTGAGATCAAAACTATCAATTTTATCATTTGGTTTCAAGTGTGAAACTAATCGATGGATTGGGGCCAACTGATTATAAGTTCCATCAGTTGGTAAAGTGGCTAATGCTGCCATTGCCCAATCATGCACCGGGCGAAGGAGTCTTTGTCTTATATAATTTCCTATAGCAAAGATCCTCCGCTTACCTGCACCATCTAAACTCTGTGACAACCTACCAGGGTACAAGAAGTATCCATCAAAACAAGAGGTTGACTGATCAATTAATTGACCAATTTTCATCTCATATTGACGAAGAGATTCATTGCACTCTGCAGTATTCCATGAATAGTTGAACGGCCACAAGGTCGTCTTCCGCCATAGAATACCAGGAGAAAATATACCATCTTGAATTGAATGAATATATCGTATATCACGACCAAATGAAGCCAATTCAAATTTCATCAAATTCAATATTGAACTGTCTTTAGCTGGTGTGTTTAATGATATATCACAAATAGAGGGAATAGCTTTCCATGTAGGAACCCACGATAGACCAAGGTCTAGTGGTAGGTCACGGACTTTCTTTAAGTAAATTGACTGAACACGATCTTTTAATGATTTAATAAGTGAATTTACATAAAGAAATTGTTCTTCATCACGGTAAACAGTAGTTATTGATGAGAATGTGCTCTTA
>JBBMKA010068104.1:0-16249 GCA_037833695.1 Sechiopsis laciniata | reverse complement strand
ATGATTTCATGAGTTATTTTTTATTTTTTATTTTTGATATCCATGACTATCTGAGTCTGCTTAGTAATGTCATGCTTAGTAATGTCATAGGACATACTGTTGACCCTACAATATTTGAATATCAAGGAAATTCTTAGAAAATTAATTTTTAAATAGACGTTCACCATGAATTGAACTCATCATTTCTTAGTTACCAAGACCCTCTTGACCCCTAGTAACTTCATGATGGTTAGATGATTTCACTAGTTATGGACCTTAAATTATTTGACCTTTTGAATAATAGTTTTTAGAAATATTTTCGCATGGAAGACTTAAACATATATTAGACATCCTCCAAATGGAAAAGAAAACTATTTATTTTTCACTGTTTCGACTCTCGAGTCGCGGAAGCTAGTTCTTAGTTACTAGTTCCTAGCTCCCACGAGAGTGGTGACTAGCGTTATAGGTCGTTGGGCATCCCGAAGGTCGGCACGAGTAAGTCCATTAAGAAAAACCGAACACTTAGCTTACAGAATCAGTTGATGGGAATACATTGCATAATTAAAGTGAATTTGAGTACCAAAGAACACGAATCCAATTCCCCAATCTTGAATACTATATTCAGAAAGTTGGATTCTAATTCCCCATTTAGTGAACAACAAATATCCATGGAATGAAAGGAAGCAAAAAGAGCAGAAAGTAATGAAATTGCCATAAAATTACCATGAGTTGTAGTAGATTGTGAACAAGCTTCTCCTCTGCGTTGGGTTCTAATGGCTACAGAAGTTTGCAATGAAGATGCAAAGATTGGTGCGTTTGTTGCCGCCATTAACAACAGCTTCAAAGCTCTGATTTGCAGACAGAAAGATAGAGATGAAGAAGCTCAATGAAACATTTGAGTCTACAATTTCAGTGGATAATAAATTATGGGATTTTTTTTTTTTTTTTTTTTAAATTTTAAATTTAAATAATTTATAGAATTGATTTGGAAACACAAAATTGAGGTGAAATATCTAAAACCCGAATTGGGTTAATTTTGATTTCTTCATAAATATCTTAATCCGTTACCTTTCAAATCCCTTGATTTTTCTCTAAAAATTGTCGTGATTCTCCTGTCATGTTTGAATTTGCACGCATTCTTCCAAAATATCTAGATTTCTTAAAAGCTCCTCCACCTTAAAAAGTTTGATTTTAATTCTTAAATTTTGGATACTAAAAAATCTTACAACTTTGAAATGGTTCAAAAAAAAAAAAAGAGAATCCCCCAAATTGTAGTACCTTCCTAAAATCCTTTGATATAAGAAATTATTGTAATAATTTTTTTTTTAAATGAAATTAATTGTACTAATCCAACTTTAGTGGAATAATTTAATTGAAAATTTAGAAATTAATTATTACTTATGGAGGTGTTTTGATGAGATTTTGGATGGAAAGTTAGTTTGGAGAGTTATTTTGAGAAGTTATAAAAATAACGATTTTGTAATAGTTTGTTTGAATATAGGTTTTTATGGAAAAGTTGCAGTCAAAATTCGTTTGGATGTAATTTTTTTGGTATAGAAGTTAGAGACAAGAATTTATTTGGATGTAGATATAAAATGATGAATTATTTTGAACAGTTAGAAATGAATAATTAAAAATATATGGTTAAAGATGAGTTATTTTGAATCGTTAAAATAAACGATTAAAAATGAATAGTAAAAAATGAACAGTTATTTTATGTAATTATAATAGCGTGTTTAAATATGTTTTTTTAGAAGTAATTAGTAAATGTAATGTAAATACTCTTATAAATACTCCTTGATCGGTGTTATAAGTTTGGAATTTCCCCTTAATATAATGTGAGAAAAAAAAACTGAAATTGATTTTATAGTTGTGATGTGATAATATAATTTATAACTCCATTTTTTTTTAGAGAATTAGTCAAATTGAAAATTTAAAAGTTAATTATTACAAACACATATTGAATGCTCCGTAGAATTTTCTCTTACTATAACGTGAGAAAAAAATGACATTGATTTTGTAGTTGAGATGCGTTTATAATATAATTTATAACTCCATTTTAATATAGAAAATTACCATTTATTTAACCTAAAAGATAGTATTAACATTGTCAAAATGACTTTAGTCGGTTAATAATTCACATGCATCTTTAATCAAGAATTGATAAATTCAAATTCATCGACCTCCAAATATTATTGTTGTATTGAAAAAACAGTGCTTGCCCTCATTTAAAATAGTGCTCACAAATTTAATTTCTTTCATTAGCTACTATATCAATTTCCATCAAATAATTTTAATGAGAAAATACCAAAGATATAAATTTGAAAATTAAATTATTAAATATAAATTTGATTTTTATGTCAAATAAAATCCTAAAAATTTAATTTAGAAATAATATTATATTTTATTTTAAAAATATTATTTCTATCCATATGTTTCTTTGTTGTAATCAAATCCGTAAAATTATTTATTAAATCTAAAGAATTTACCTTTACCAACACATTGTACCTTATATTTGCAACACAATTTCTAAAATAATTCATCGAATTCAATCAATGATAAAAAGACTTTACCACTAATAGAATTCAATAAGTGATAGAACTACGATAGAACTCAATTTAAACTTTTTACTACAAATGAATTAATTTTGATTTTGTGCAAAATACTGTCTTTTTTATTATACATGCAAAAATCCCTAAATTTTAAAAGGGAAATTATTATTATTTTAAATTTTTTTGCTAAGAATCAGAGAAGAAAGGGTAGGTTTGTTGGATCATTTAAATTTCTTATATTTATTTGAAGTCTTAGCATGAAAGAGTAAACATGATTACATATTATACACACATAGATTGATTGAGAAGAAATAAACCTTTAAGCTTTTTACCAAACCCCAAAGTTTGGTATATCCACTATACCAAACAAACTTTTCTTCAAATAGATTCATTGCTAACACCAAATAAATAAATAAGTTCATGTCACACAAGCCAAAGTCACAAAGGGTAGTTGTATATATATTCATGGAGGGTATTAATAACGTAGTTCATGTAAATATAAACATTCATGATTCTAAAGACTTTTATTTACTCTCTCACATTTTTCAAAATTCAAATCTTTTATCTCATTACATGATTTTTCAACAAGGTTTGTTAACATCTAAGTTGATATATTGATGAAGGATCATTTTTCTTTTTCCTAAGTCAACAAGGAACAAAACTTTATGGTGATATTACCACCACACAAACACATGGAGAAAAACTAGTGATGCTTTTGAAAATAAATAACATTTTAGAACGCGTATAATTGAATAGAGCAATACTTAGGTGAGGGTAGGTAAGTATTTTCAAAATATTTACCCATCTTTAAAACCACACATTTTTACTTTTTTGTATCTCTCTCCACTATAGCATTTCTCTCTCCATCAATCAAAGCCAATTTTTTTTAAAAAAAATAAAAATATATGATTTTAAGGTGGGTAAGTATTTCAAATACTTACCCACCCTTACCTGAGTATTACTCAATTGAATAAGTGACAAAATTTTCAATCCATTGCCAATTTAAGCTTAGCTTAATTTTGTAGACTTAAACATTTAATTTAAAGGTAATTATAAATTTTTATAACAAGTCTAAATCCTTACATTCATAAATTGTTAGAACTAAAAAATTCAAATTATGGACATTTTTTTAGTGAGGAAATTGACATTGGCTATATATCTTTGAGATATAAACATCTAATAAAGCAAAATTTAGCCGGATTTCAAAAAAAAAAAAAAAACAAAACAAAACAAAATTCAGCCTTTTGAAATAGTTGTCAGATGACATCAATCTTTTTTTGAAATCAATCTCACATCAATCTTCATTTTATGTGTGAAAAAAGTAACGTGTTAATATGTTATAAATTAGTTGACCTAATGATACTACGTTTGTTTGAAGTTAAAACAATCTTCCTTTTAGCGGCCATGCACAAGCTGAGCTGTAATATGCCTTTTGTTTTCATATCTTAGAAAAAGTATTAATCAATTGTTTAAAAAAAAAAAAGATTAATTAGTTGTTTTTTTAAATAAAAAGTTATAGATTATTATTATTATTATTTTTTGGGCTTTTTTCGGTATTGAGCTAAATTGAGAAAAAAATTGCACGCTTATCTATATTTCTAAAATTTAGCAAATGTAATCTACGATTTTAAAAAAAGAAAATTTGTTTTACACCGAAATTACATAAATGTCCTCTATTCATTAAACCAATATTTATTAAATTAAAAAGCACCGAATTTCAAAAAAAAACTGTTTAGATCATCTCTTTTGCCGCCTCTCAAATAGTTAGGTTAATAGAGGTTTTTTTTTTCAATTTTTTTTTATTTAGTAGTTTTTTTTCTTCTTAATTTTATCATATACCTAAAATTTCTAATCATGTATTAATAAATAAAGTTTGATTTTAAATAAATAAGAGTTTTTTTATTAGTGTTATTTTTGTGGTATTGAACATATTATGTATACGTAATTTTTTACTTAGGTATAAATATCGAATTAATAACGTATTTTACGACTAAAATATCTTTTTTATTTATAAGTATTTATCTCACATGTGAATATTTAATTAATACAGTTTTTTTTTTAATTAATGAGGAGTTTTTTAATAAATACAATATTTTTTAATTAATATATAAATTTTAATTAATACAATATCTTTTTTAATTAACATACAATTTTTAAAAAAATAATAATATAGCATTTTTTAATTAATATTGTATTTTTTAACCGTAATTTTTTTTAATTAATACAGTTTTTAAATTAATACATTTTTTTAAATTAATATAGTTTTTTTTAATTAATACATTATTTTTTTTAATTAATACCATATTTTTAATAGAATCTTAGATAATTTGACATTTGAAACATCAAACTCAGAAAATCGAAATGACACATAGAAAAAAGGATGAAGTAAAAAGGAAGATTTGAAAGAAAAAATAAAATAAAAATCATGAAATTTTGAAAAATGAATGAGACATAATAATAATTATTATTTTAAAGAAATTATTGGAAAAAAATAATTTAAAAAGTTTAAAAAGTTGGAAGTTCGCCACGTGGCGCCCTATATAAGCCTCTCAATAAATCGCAAACGCGATTTGTAAAAAATAAAATAAATAATAACGCACACAATTGGACGCGTGACAGGGTGACAAAGGAAAGAGAGAAAAAAAACCATGAAAACAAGGGTATAATAGGTAAAGCAATACTTATATAAGGTGGATAAGTATTTCTAAAGTCATCCTTAAATCCATATTTTTTTAATTTTTTTACATTTCTCTTTCTATTTTAACATTTCTCTTTCCATCAATTAAAATCAATTTTTTTAAAAAAAAGTGGGTAAATATTACTCTAATTGGTATTATTGAAAATTTTTATTAATTAATATAAAACAAAAAATAGATTTACAAATACTTTAAAAGATAATTAGATTTGTAATTAATTTTCTAAAAGTCGCCATCCACTGCAATTTTTTTTTTTTAGTTTGTACTCAACATGTTCGAGCTGTGGTAGATTGGAAGGTACAACGTTTTAATTTATTGTTGGGTTTAACTTACTTAAACAATTAAATTGATTTGTGAGCTATACATGTATGACACTCAATTTTTACATTATGGAAAATATTTTAATTTAATTCTAAAATTCATAAATCTTGTGAATTATTATCACATTTTTTTTGGTTTAATTCTCACAAATTGTAAGAATCCATTGAAATAATAAAGTTGATTCTATAAATTTGACATTTGAAACCAACCATTTATTAATTTAAATATTTTATTTGTTCGCTTTTTTTGAGAACTATATTTTACTTATTTTCTTATTTGTCACATATCAATATGTTATAATATTTTGTTTTATTTCTAACACTAATTAAATAAACAAATGAACTATTTTTTTAGTATTGTCAAGTATATACATACCCAAAAGTTTAGGGCATAAGCAAAATTGTATAGCTTTTATAAATAACAATTTTATTTGAAAATGTCTGAATTAAAGTATATATAGATAAATCCTAGACCACAAACATTGTGTTCATTATCATTAAAAGAGGCAACATGTCTAATAAAATAGTTGAGATACTATAAATTGGTTCCAATAAAAAACATGATGTTCACGGGGTTAATTTTGTGGATGTGATAAAAATGATTCTTTAATTATTTCTCTTAAAATGTACAAATATTTTGTTCATTTTTTGGATCGGTTTTGACTCAGTCACTCTTTTTTATCCACTATTATTGACTTGTGGATCAACCTTTTTTTTTTTAGATTACAATTATTGGGGGTAAAAAAAAAGTTTTGAACCATGACTTTTTGGTCAATGGGTGAAGATTGATGCCACCGAACTATTCTCTTATTGGCAACTTTTTGACTTGTTAATTGTATCTATCTAAAATATTAAAAAAAAAAAAAAAAGGACTTTTCTTTTTACAGTTTTTTAGTTAAAAAAAATTAAGAGATTAATTTGAACCTAAAATTTATTAATCATGAATACTTACCAATTTCTATCCAACTAAATTCATTTTGATTTGTTTTTTCCAAAAATTATTTTATTATTTTTTTTTTGAAATTACAATAATTAGAGTGAAAAATTTAAATCCAAGGTTTCTTCTACACTATCATAACTGAAATACTGCTTTTGTTGACACTTCTCGACAAATTATGATCCCAAAAGAATCCTCAAGACAAGGGAACAAATTTGACACCATTCTTTTTTATCTGTCATCTTGAAATTTCTGAGCACAATATCTTACCTTATGATTTGGGTAACGTTATTTTAATTTCAAATTGTACGAAAATAATATCATATGCCCAATTAATTTGAAATTAAAATTTCTTTTTAGATTCCATCTATATTAATTTAATGAGAACAACATCCACCGTCCAAAATATAAATTCTTCCATCTTCGTCTCGTCGTTCTCATTGATTTACAGAATCCACCATTCTTCGTCTTCCAAAATCCTTCACATTCTTTCGTCTTCGTGTTCAGTTGCAGAAAGCTTCAAGTCTCACTGTACAGAACGGAGAAGAAGATGAAGGAATCAGGCGCAATCGTCGAAGAAACTTTTGTGTATAATGAAGAGAAGCATCTCACTGTTATGAAAACCTCTCTGTTCTTTCCCGGCGATGGCTACACCGTCTACAATTGCAAGGGCGAGCTCGTGTTCAGAGTCGATTCGTACGGTCCAGATGCGAGCGAGAAGGATGAAATCGTTCTCATGGACGCGCATGGCAAGTGCCTCCTCACTGTCCGCCGCAAGGTAATGCTATTGCTAATGCCTCTCTCTGTTCCGAATCTGTTGTTGATTTCGATGTTTTTAGGATCGTTTGCTCTGATTTTGTGAAAGATTTATGCGTTTTGGATCTGATTCGTCTTCCTCTACGATTTTCTCTGGTTGTTTACTGGTTCAGTTGCTCAGTGTTCTTAGCCGCTAGGTTTTTCGAATTTGTTGCTTGTTATAGGAATCTGTTGAATCGATTTGGCTCGGAAATGAGATTCCATATCTCTTTTCTGAATAATAATCGATTGCGATGAATCGAGTGACCTAACTCGGTTAATCGTCTCGAACATTCAAAATCCATTGCGATTTCAGATTTCGTTGTAGGTTTTTCAAAATTCGACGCCATAGTTAAACTTAAAACAGTAGTAGAAAGATCGATGAATGACTGGAAAAAGAAATGACGAACAGAGGCCGAGTCTACATCATCGGTGGGAAGGATTCATCGGAGAGAGAAGCGAAGGACAGAAGCCGATCTTCAACGTGAGGCGTTCGTCGATAATCGGACGGTCGAGCATGACGGTGGAAGTGTTCAAGGATTCCGGCGACGAGTACCAGATCGAGGGGTGTTTCGGTAATCGCCACTGCACGATTTTCAATGCGGAAAAGGAACCAATGGCTGAGATTAAACGCAAAGTGGATGCTTCCACAAACGTGGTGCTTGGAAAGGACGTCTTCTCTCTCATCCTCAAACCAGGTTTCGATGGGGCCTTCGCCATGGGATTGGTGCTCGTCCTTGATCAGATTAATGGCGACACCTTTGATCACGACGGCGATGAAATGGATCCCACCGCAGCAGATTAGTCCCCTTTTTTCTTTCTTTTCTTTTTGGTTTTTCATTTTTTAGAAATAATCGTGTTATTATATATTATGGACTTGTATGAGATGTAGTATTTAGGCTAAATTATGAAATTATTCGGTATGCTTGTTTTAACTTTTGATTCTTATTGTTATAAAATTTTATTTTAGTCTATATAGTTTGAATGTATATTAAATCAAAGTTTATAGTGTTGCAAGAATATTGATATTATCGTATTTTTAAATTAAGGTTTAAAAAGAGTTTAAACATTCTTTTTTATATGATGGAAAGTGCAGAAATCAAACAATTGATAGTATAAGTTTATAATCAAACAATTGATAATATAAGTTTATATTTACTCGCTGAGTTATATTTGTTTTGACAAATAAATTTAATCACCTACTATCAATATTACATTGACAATATATATATATATATATATATATATATATATATTTTTTTTTAATTGATATTTCGTCAATTTTTTTAATGGTATAATGAAGTATCAGATTCACTCATTTTGGTGATATTGAAATCTAAAGACATGTAGAAATGTAAAAGATGAAATGTTTACAAAAATTTAATGTCCTAGTTTTAGTTAGATTCCCATGGTTTTTAGAAGTTTCAATTTAAATCCACTTATTTACTCACAAGTTATCTCTATCATTACTGACTTTTGTTTACAAGTGAATGCCTTCCCTTTGTTTATATAAAAAATTAGTTAATTGTTTTAGTTGAGTATATTAAGGTTTAGAGAAGAGTAAAAAAGAGCACAACAAGTACCTAAAGATATTTACCCATTTATATGAGGTATAAAATTTGCCACATTATTTTTTTTTCATTTCTTTTTTTCCTTTTAGTTTTTCTTTTTCCAACTTTTTTTAAGGATACCATGTGGTTGTTTTTAAGCCCCACAATATAATGGGGTAAGCACCTTTGAGTACTTGTTGGTAAGGACCCAAGCTTTACCCAGTTAAAAAAAAGGTAAAATGTGATTAAAAAAAAAAGCTTTAGGAATGATTTGTGAAATTTAAGTAAATTATTGAGATTGAATTGAAAGTTGTAATATCATAGATTTTATATTGATTTTAACAATATTATGTGGAATGCATGAAACACCTTTAATTAAGAACTTGCCATTATCAATTGAATTATGCTTAAGTTTATATAAATAATTTCAAATAAGTCTAAAACAGATGTTAAACTTTAAATTTAAAATAAGCTATACTCTAAAGTCTAATTTGACATTGCTTTGATTGTTGTTATTATTATTTAAAGCAGGATTTGACTTTTGGTAGGGCCTGCTGAATTGAACGATGCAGGTTGCAAGATATTAATGTCAATTTAGGGTGGTTGATTCATTTTACAAATTTTGGCATCTGGGTTAAAATTTCAATTGTATGTGGCCTATAATCTTTTGAGAAAAAGTTCTGACTAAATTTTTATGTTTCTATTTGTAAATTTTTAAGTTCTCACAAACTTTTCAATCAATTCATAGAAAAGTATATTTGAAATAAGGAAATTTAAAACTGAAGTATACTCTTGAATTTAGTTCTAGAGGTAGTTTTTCTCTTTTTTTGAAAAAAATTTATTTATTTTATTCAAGTCCTTGAGGTAGTTTTGTGCATTTAATTTCATTTGGACTTTATATATTTTTAGCAAGACAAATGTGAAAGTGGGTGCGTGAGTTGAATTACTGCGAAATATAATTCTTGAACTTTTAGAATTATGTCTAATAAATTTTAAAATAAAAAATACTTTTATTTGTAGTGTCAAATAATTCACCAAGTTTTCAAAGTTAGCATCTACTGAGTCTTCAATCTATTCAATATATTTTTTACATAAAATAAAATTTAATAACATCTTAACATTTTAATTTTGTGTTTCATAAATAAAAGAAATTTTTTTAATAGTTTAAGTTTGTTTTAAAAAGGACATATAAATCTTAAAATTTAGGCCATAATAATTTTGTTTTTAGTTTTTAATTTTTTAAATTTAAGCAGCATATAACAATTATTTTACTGTTTTTTCTTACTTTGATATCTAAATCTTATCTATATTTTTATAAACCAAATCAAAATTTAGAAATAAATAAAAATAGCTTTCAAATCCTTGTTTTTGTTTTTAAAATTTTGTTAACATTCACGTACTTTCTTTAAAAAAAGATAGATGCATTATAGAAAAAATGAAATATATGGTAACAGATTTGAGGAAGAATAGATTTAAATTTTAAAAATAAAAAACAAAACATCAAATGATTATCAAATGAATCTTAAATATTCATTTTCAAAATCCACCAACTAAATTACTTTTAAACCTGAGGAAGATTTAAATATTCATTTTCAAAATCCACCAACTAAATTACTTTTAAACCTGAGGAAGATTTAAATTATTGAACTTTTCACGGAGAATATATGTTAAAATATAAATACTCTTTTCGAAAATATTATTAGGTAGTATTAATTATTATTATTATTATTATTTTTTGGAATCAATATTAATTATTATTATATTAGAAAAATGATAATTGTGATTGATTGAATTGCTCAACCTAACACCATTACGTTTCGATTTGGTTTAATTCTAACCATATAATAAAAAATATTGGTGGTTTAAAAAAAAGTTATTTTATTTTATTCTATCTAAAAAAGGTGTTTTAACCGTATGTATAATCAGATGCCCACTTATTTTTGGGTCCACTCATTTTTCACATATATATCTATAGAGTGGTTGAGGGAGGAAGACAAAAATATCGACTACTGCACTTAATAGTTTTTGACACCATGAGCTTAGACACCTCTCTTTATATATATTTATTTATTTCCTTTCCGATTTAAAAAAAAAAAAAAAAAAAACTTTCATTTCTCTCGCTCAAGATATAATACATTCCAACCAGTCAAGACATTTGTATTCGTGAGTTTAAAGATCCTCAGACGATGTTTTTAGATTGACTATCAGCAAACCTCCCAAAGCAAGAATGGGTGCTATTATTATTGTTTTACGGTGCAAAAGTGGAGAATTTAACTAGCATTTAAAAGATATATATGTTACTCCACACATTATTAATTAGTTCTAAATGGAATTTCATATTCTTTAATATGGTATCATAACTCATTAAGTTTAATCGGGTATTCAGAATTGATAGTCCAAAAAATGCATCATCTTCATGGGACATATTAAGAATCTCACGTTAGAAAGAATGAAGATCTCATAAAAATATAAAAGAGATATGAGATCCGATTTAAAATAGATGAAATCCAAAAAAAGACCCCACCTTGAGAGGCATGTTATAGAGAATTCAACAAGATAGACACATTAGTAGTAATTTATTAATTATTAGCTTGAAAAGTCCAAAGACGCTCGATTAGAATGGTTATACTTGGTAGGTAAAAAACTTAGGCTTGTAACTTATTTAAAAATAAATAATAAATTGGTTAGAAAATATAAAGATAAACTCAGATATGAATATCGAATGGACTGGTGGCACGTTGAATATCTTGTTTGGTGGTAATCCATTTTAATTCTTTGATCCTGAAAATCGGTATTTGACTCTCATATTATTTGAAAGCAATAATGTCATCTTAAAAAAGTAACTCATATATTTTTATAAAGATATTAAATACTCCTCATTTTTTAATATAGGATAAGATAAGTATCTTGAACACATCCTTCATATTGACAATTATTATTTGAAGCCGGAGACAAAAAGTTGGTTTTTCTTAAAAGAGAAGTTTGGCTGTTGAATTGTAAATTAGATTTAGACACTTGTTGAATGACTGTTTTTTTTAGTTGTTGGATGATTCTTTTTCAATACCACTTGTTGAATGATTAATGAAAATAGCCAAATATGTATCCCACATTACCTAATAATTAATATCTACCAATTTTTTTAAGTACAGGTTGGGGAAGGGGAGCACAAACCCTAAAAAAAAGTACTACTATTCTCAAATAAATGAGAGTCAAATAGATCGAACATGTGATCATGATGTTGAACTAGATTTTCACTAAATAATGGAACCATCAAATCACCGTCCCTTTCAATAATATCTAACAAGTTTTAAACTCCATTTTCTAATGTGCTGATTTCAAATAATAATAACAATGAAAAAGTAAATTAACAATAAAGTGATAGTTGGTAATTGAAAGTTTTTCTTTCCTAATTAAAATCAGAAATTTAAATTTTCACAATTCACATTCGTTTTTGTACTAAAAAAAGGAAAATGATAAATTAAATTAATAACTTAATAGGTCAATATACATATTTATAACCATGAGGTTTGATTATGTTGACCATTAATTTTTAATTTAAAGTCTACATTAATAGAACGAAATGAAATTTAAAATCTTGAACAAATAGATAAAAAAATTATAAATTTATTCGAAAACAAATGAATTTTTTTTTTTTTTTTTTTTTGAATTGGAAAACAAATGAAATATAATCACTCACAAATCTCTAACTCTCAACAAACGTCCATAAACATAAACTAAATTATTGCTCAACAAATCAACAAGCTCATATGTAAAACAAGCTCATAACAATGGCAGACAACAAAGTGACACAAACGCTTGCCGTCACTGCATTAGAGGAGGATGGTGATGGCGGTGTAGGAGACGATGGTGGTGAAGGAGACGATGGTGTCGATGTAGGCGGTGATGGTGTTGTTGAAGGAGGTCGTGGGGACGAAGGGGACATCGGAGGACCACTAGCAGTGGCCACGACATTGATGGATAACTTTTGGCCCATCAAACAATGCGAGCTGATGGTGCAGACAAAGTAATGCATGCCCGGTTCGTCGAGTACTTTCGTCACGGGACCTGTCCTCTCGATGTCGTTGTCGTTGTTGTTGAAACTACAAGCATCGAACAATTGTTTCGTATCTTGTTCTAGAACACTGTGTGCGTTGGTTACAAAGTTAAATTCTGCAAAAATAAAACATTTCAACTCAATTATAAATTATCATTACTAACAACAAAGAGGGTACTACGGCTCTCAAATGGATTACTACTAAATAATGAAACCATCGAGCTAATCGTTCCTTTTGGTACATTACTAACAACCTAAACACTGTTAAAGTTTTAATTTCTATCTTGTATTTGTAATTTTATATATTCTAAACAGTAAACCACCCACGTTAGATTTAGACTAGCTATATGCAAAATGACTTTTGGATAATTCTTTGTATTGAGAATTTTGAATTAGTAATTGTGTTCAAAATTTGTTAGAAATAAAGCTGTAGTATCATTAAATTATTATTGTTAATTTTTTTAGCTATAACAATACTTGCTACAAATTGATTAACGAATATCCTACCAACCATAACTCAAATTTTTGTGTAGGATTCACTTATATATCAAATACAAATTAAATAAAAATAGACTGATAAAACGATACCCAACTAGCAAAATTCCAAGCGACTTATCAACACAAAATAAATCTCTTCCTATAAACAAATCGAGATACATACATACATATATATATACATACATATATATATACATACATACATATATATATATAGAGAGAGACACACACTCAAGAAAAGAAAAAAAAAAGAGAAAAAGATACATATATATTAAACAATAATTTATCGATACATTAATCATAATTAAAATTTTAATGGATTCCTCTCTACAATAATTTGTTTTTTGGTTAAAATATTATTTTGATACATGTATCTTTTATTTTATTTTGATTTTTGAACTTTAAAATATTCAATTTTAATACATATTCTTTTAAGAAAACTTTAAAATTATGATAAATTTGGAATTATTATTTTCAAAATTAAACATACTTCTATAACTTATGGAGAAAACGAATTCTCAAAAAAAATAAAAATAAAAATAAAACTTCCGGAGAAAACGAGTTATTTAAAGGAGTAATTGATAAATTATAATAATCAATTTTAAACTTTTTGAAAGTCTAGAGATTAAAATTAGATTTTTTTTTTTTTTTTTTGAGAATTATTACAATTACATATTTAAAGTTATAGATTACAAGAAACGTACTTTAACGTAATTTTTGTAATACATTAATAATAAAATAATTAAAATTTAAAAATTAAATTAAATTAAAAAATCTGAAAAACTTACGTAGGGAATCGCCAACGACGAAGGTTTTATTAGCAGCCCAATCGGAATAGAAATTAGCGGTTATCTGATTGGTCCAACCGGTGGCGTCTCCGACAACATGAACCGTCTGAGCGGCGGCTTGTTGAAGAAAAACCACCGCAATTAAACCCAAAACCAAACCAACTCGGCGGCCGGCCATCTCTGATCAGCAAATTAATGGATTGTTAAAAAGGTTGCTGTTTGAAGAACTTGATTATTTTTGTTTCGTTTAATGAATGAAATGGGGTGCAAATTTATAGAGTTCATATTGTGGAAAAATCATAAGAATTCAAACGCGATTTTGATTGTAGAGTTCGGCCGGCCGCCATGTTAGACCAAAGGTGGCTGCGCAAATAATTAAGCCGGTTTAATTTCCACGTCTTCTCTTTGATGTCGTTTGCTTCTTCGAGAATCGTTCGGGAAGAAAATTCAATGTTCAATTACCTACGCTTTTGAAATAATTTATATGTAATATAATAAACTAGATATTAGTCTTTAATGTATTTCAACTTTCAACAAACGTAGGAAAGTTATTGGGAATTTGCTTTATTTTAATTATAACTTTTTTTTTTTTTAGAATATTTCAATTGTAGCATAATTTTGAACATTTTTTTTTCATATTTTAATTGTCCTCCGTTTCTTCATTAAAAAATATTTATCATTGAAAAATAATTCCTATGATAAATTTAAAGTTAATTTTAATTGAAATTTATTTTTTATACTAAGATAATTGTAATGTAAGAAAATACAAACTTAATGTTAATATAATTTTAGAATAACCAAATTTTCAAACATTCTAGATATTTAGAATTTCTTTAAGACTGAACACAACAACAAAAGTTTAATGGATATAAATATGTGCAAGAAGTCATTTAAATTGGGGATAAAGAATTTTAATTTGTAATCTATGATTACAAGATATACATCCCACCACCAAAATTAAATTATATTTTTATTAACTTTTTTCAATTACTTTTAACTAATAGAGACCCGCCCCTAACAAGTAAGAAATCATTATCAGGGTGCGGAAGGAAGGGGAGGAAAAAAAAAAAAAAAAATTCAAACTCTTACAAATGAATATAGAATATTTGAATAATTTTTTTTTGTTTGTGAGTCAAATACCGATTTTCAAAATCGAACCTATGATCATGATCTTGGATTATGATATTTGAGAGTGGAAGATTCGAACTCATAACTTTTTAATCATTGACTTCTTGATCATTGGGTCCTCTACCAAAACGTAGTCCTTTACTAACTTACCAAGTTGGTTTTGCTTTTATTTGTTTTTAATATTTTCGAAAATATTAAAGCAAATAAAAGCAAAACCCACGTGGCACGATAGTAGAGGGTCATGTTTTGGTCTGTAGAGCACCTTGTAGACTAATCTTCACGGAAGTATTGATGGTGAGAACTTTTTCATATTTTCAATAACTTAAATTTAGGTGAATAAATAAATATAATTATTTGAGACTTATCTTTTTTTTTTTGAAACATATTAAAGATTGTACTAAAAATATAATAACATATTAGAAATTTTATTTTAAAATTAATTGACGATGAAAAGAATATTTTAATATAATGAAAATTTCTCACATTTTCAAAATAAAAACCCCAAAAATCTCCAACCGGAGACAAAGAATTTGGTGGGAAAGTTATATTAGATTTTTCATACGAAATTAATATTCATTTATTTTGTTTTAGAAGATTCTTAATTAAATAATTTTTTTCTATAACGAAATTCTCCAACTACCCGTTTTTTTTTTCTTTTTTTCATGAAGTTTCATTAGCTTTGCACAGTTCTCGTTTTTTATAATATATTTTACTCGCATATTCATTTGAAATATTGCAATCTAAGAATTTGTTAGAATATTGTAAGACTTAATGGGCTCAAGTTGCTAAGTTCATGGGTGAAAGATAAAGCTTTTGTTAAATTAAAATTCAGATCTATGCATTTCTAATCCAAGATCAATACCAAATAGAGATGAAAACTTAAGCAAAAGTAAAGAAGGAGGAGAAGAAATTAACACACCGAGTAAAGTGGTTCGGACTAGCCTACTCCACT
>JBBMKA010068093.1:0-16252 GCA_037833695.1 Sechiopsis laciniata | reverse complement strand
GCTAGATACTGGGAAAACACGTTGCCATGTGATTATACTTGGGCACAAGTGGTCGAAAGTTTTTTAGCAAAATACTTTCCTACTTCGAGAAGTATGAACTATAGGCTTGAAATCACTAGTTTTAGATAAGAGGAAGATGAAACCATAGGAGGTGTATGAGAACGGTACAAAGAGCTTATAGTGAAGTGTCCATACCATGGTTTGTCTTATACCCTTCAAATAGAACATTTTTACAATGGGTTGTCCGATCAGGACAAGACTATCCTCAATGCAACTGCGGGAGGATGTCTAATAGAGAAAAAGTACAATGAAGCTCATAAAATTATTGAAACAACTGCCAAAACTACTGGCCCTAAGTTAAGTCAAGGGGAGAAATCGAAATAAACTGTCCAGTAAATTCGAGCTCAGTATTATGGCTGCTATGCAAGCACAGCTTGCTAAGCTTACCAACTCAGTGAAAAATATTCAAATGACCGCACCAAAGAAGGTCTCGAATGCATCGATTATTGAACATTCAACTCTCGATTTCTGTGCACTCTATAGAGCAACCATGCGTATGAACTCTATCCTAAAAACGCTGATTTAGTCATGACATTGGAAACACAAATTCGTGACCTCAGAATAAGCCTTATTCAAACACGTAAAATGCTGAATGGAGGCAACACCTAAATTTTTCTTGGGGAGGGAAAAATAGCAATGCTAACTAGTTTGGACAGCAGCACATGCCGCCGCAATCTAGATTTTTGAATAACCAACAACAAGCTCATCAACTAGATTTAGCACTTAAGGAGTACATGGTGAAGAACGACGCAGTGATGATGGAACATCAGACTCTGCTGAAAGCTCAACAAGAAACTCTTTGAGCATTGGAACTATAATTAGGCCAGATCGCAGTAGATCTAAAGAATAGACCGCTAGGACAATTACCGTCAGATATGGAAGGCTCTAGGCGGAATGGCAAAGAGCAAGTTAGTGCGATCTAATTAAGGAGTGGGAAATCATTAATGGACAATGAGGAAATTAGAAAATACCAGGGAACTTCGCCCAGAACAGAACCATCAATGGTAAAGCAACCAACACAGAAAGCGGATGAGGATCCTCCAATAGCAAGCAATGCGATAGACGTGGCCAAACCATTGCCTATTTACCAACCACCTCTACCGCTATACCCTCAAAGGATCAGAAGGAAGAGAAATGAATCGCAATTCAAAAATTTTACGGACATTTTGAAGCAAATCCACATTAATATTCCCTAGTTGATGCATTGCGACAAATGCTGAACTACATGAGATTCCTTAAGGATGCGCTTAGTGAAAAAAGTCAATTGGAGGAATTTAAGGTGGTAGCATTAAATGAAGAATGTTGTGCGATTAACCAAAACAAAATCCCTATGAAGGAAGTCGATCCTGGTTAATTCACCATTCCAGTAAAAATTGGTAGCAATCATATTGGGTGAGCACTCTGTGATTTGAGTGCAAGCATCAACCTTATGCCCCTATCGATCTACAAAAAGTTTGGAATTGGTGAAGCAAGACCCACGACTATCACAATTCAACTTGTTGATAGGTCAATTACTCATCCTATTGGAAAAATTGAAGACATTTTTGTATAAGTTGATAAGTTCATCTTCCCAGCGAATTTCATTATTCTTGATTACAAAGCAGATCTAGAAGTACTGATCCTTTTGGGGAGACCCTTTCTAAAAATGGGACGAATTGTAGTGGATGTGTATGGAGGAACAATTACGTTAAAGATGAATGATCAGTAGATTCAGTTCAACATTTTTACTGGATGAAACAGACCGATTCAGAGGAAGGTTACAAAGTTAGCCAGATAGAAGTGTTACTGGAAGAGGCAATCAAGAATGTGCAAAGGAAAGAAATTATGGGCAGTGACGCAAATGCGAGGAAACAAGAAGAGAAAACACAAAATGATGTGTTAGAAGATTCTGTGCAAGAAGAGATGTATTATTACGAGGCGCTCGATCTTACGATAAGAGTTAATTCTCCTCAGTGCCCTTCAATTAAAGAACCTCCAATTCTCGAATTGAAACCCCTCCCCGCGAATTTAAAGTATGCTTATCTTAGAGAAAAAGAGACTTTACCAATTGTCATCTCATCACAGCTAACCCCAGGCCATGAGAAACTGTTTTTAGAGTTACTCAAGCAACACGTGAAAGCGATTAGATGGACTTTGGCAGACATAATAGGCATCCATCCTACATTTTGCATGCATAAAATCATTCTAAAGGAAGATGCCGAGAACTTGGTGGAGAACCAAAGACGTTTAAACCCCGCCATGAAGGAAGTGGTGAAAAAGGAAATCATAAAGTGGCTAGATGCAGGGGTAATTTACCCTATATCAAATAACCAATGGGTAAGTCCTACTCAATGCATACCGAAGAAAGGAGGCACCATCGTCTTTCAAAATGAAAAGAATGAGTTAGTCCCAACAAGGACAGTGACAGGATGGCGAGTATGCATGGACTACCGGAAGTTGAACAAATCAACCAAGAAGGATCATTTTGCATTACCTTATATAGACCAAATACTGGACCGTATCGTAGGGAAAGATTATTATTGCTTTCTGGATGGATACTCAGGCTACAATCATATTACCATTGATCCCAAGGATCAAGAGCAAACTACTTTCACCTGCCCTTACGAGATATTCGTGTTTAGAAGAATGTCTTTAGGACTCTTCAATGCTCCAGCAACATTTCAAAGATACATGATGTCAATTTTTTTTGACATGCTTGAAGATATCATGGAAGTTTTTATGGACGATTTCACAGTGTTTGGAGACAATTTTTCCAACTGCTTAAAGAATTTGAAGAAGGTGTTATAACGTTGTGAAGAAACACATCTTGTGCTTAATTGGAAAAAATGTCATTTCATGGTTAGAGAAGGAATTGTTCTTGGACATAAGTTTTCTAAGACTTGAATGGAGGTTGATCAAGCAAAGATTGAAGCTATCGAAAAGTTAGAGCCACCAATTAACATGAAAGGATTGCGCAGTTTCTTAGGCCATGCTGGTTTTGACAAGCGTTTCATTAAATATTTTTCAAAAATTTTGAAACCAATGTGCTAGCTCCTAGAAGCTGAATGCCCCTTTAATTTTGATCAACGAAGCATGCACGCATGCGAGTAGTTAAAAAAGGCCCTAACCACCGCTCTTATTAGGATAGCCTAACTGGGAGAAACCCATCGAGCTTATGTGCAACGCTAGTGACTATGCGATAGGAGCTATTCTGGGATAGAAAGAAGAAAAGTTAATCCATATCATTTACTATGCTAGTAGAACTTTAAATGACGTGCAACTCAACTACACCACTACTGAGAATGAGCTTCTGGTTGTGGTCTACGCGCTAGAAAAATTTCGCTCTTACTTGGTAGGATCAAAGGTGATTGTTTTTACTGACCACGTGAAAATAAAGTATCTCATGAGTAAAGCAAATGCTAAACCAAGATTGATCAGATGGATCTTACTTCTACAATAATTCGATAATGAGATAAAGGATAAAAGGGTTGTGAGAATGTTGTAGCAGATCATCTATCTCGATTAGAGAATAGAAGAATTGATTCTACCATGATCAATATATCCAAAAACTTTCCTAACGAGTAGTTATTTGTAAATTTCCTGACGAGCAGCTGTTTGTGATCAATTTTACTGAAAAGAAGAATTCCCTTTGGTTCGCAGACATTGCCAACTACTTAGCAAGTCATGTCATTCCAGCAGACTTATCAAGGTAGCAAGCTAAGCAATTCTTTCATGAAACTCGATTTTTGTTATGCAAAAAGGTGATTGTCGTTTTTACTGAGCGTTCGCGCAGGCGAAGTGTGCAAGTGTTGCGAAAAAAAACAAATTGCTACTAACTGAAAGGCATGCGGAAAGGGAAATATAGCTTTAAAATAAATAAAGAGAGCGAGACTTCCATTTAGGTATTCTCATTGCCGCTAAACTCGTCTTGCTCTGAATTAAGTAAATGGTTTGGAAATTCTGGCCATTCAGAGTATTCTTTGGGCGCATGGCTGCCTTTCTATTATCTCATTTCTCTTAAGTGCATATTCCTAGAATTAAATAGAGTTTTTAAAGATTTTGAAAATACTTGTGCAAGGAAGGAGATAATCACAAAAGGAAAAAATTTTAATTCTGCTACCTTATTTTCAAAATCGAACCAATTCCTTCCTAAACTAATAATTTGAAAATGTAAGGAAATAAATAAAAAAAAAATTATAAATATGGAAAAACTTTTTATTCTAATAAAATGCAATAAAATTGTCGCGCAAAGTTAAAAATATCGAGTTTTCGCATTCTAGGAATGCTGCTGTGCAGGACTTGGGCAGAATCCTTGCACTAAACTCCGCTCGATGTATGTTGTTCCTACTTGGGCCACTTATATATTTTAGGGATGACTCCATTTTTTATAGCCTTTTCCTGCCTTTGTTCATCATAATGCGTGAATGCCCTACCTTTGTCAGGGTTGATAGGGTTTGATACATCGTATTGAAACTCAGTTGAATTGTTTGTGTGCCGCTTCCTCGACTGATCAATTCAAAATGTGGTTGCACATACGGCAGCCTCAAAACATTGGACACTATTGCTAGTGGTCCTTTGTTCTACGAGCTATCGTCTTCCTCCTGTAGTTCTGTTGATTCATCCTTTTCCCAACTAGAAAAAGTTAGAAACTTCGTTCTTAGCGTTGCAGGCTTATTACTCACAATGCTGATTGGTTGAGAACTTTCATCCTTGCTTTGGGTTTCATCACTGGAAACTTGCTCAGTATCAATATTTGAACATGTCGCTTCTTTCTTCTCAGCAAATTCATTAATTTCAGCTTCATGAATGGCTAGGGTGGCGAACCTTACCAAAGCTTCTTCCTGTTGCTGAAATCGCATCCTTTGTTCTTTTTCGCTCACAAAAAATTCCTCAATTTCAACTTCAAGAGTGACGTGGGTGGCTAACCTTGCCCAAGCTTCTTCCTGTTGCTGAAATCGCTTCCTTTGTTCTTCTTTGTCCACAACACCTTCCTCAATTTCAGCTTCAGGAATGGCCAGGGGG
Organism: Sechiopsis laciniata; assembly: GCA_037833695.1. Lineage (NCBI taxonomy): Eukaryota > Viridiplantae > Streptophyta > Magnoliopsida > Cucurbitales > Cucurbitaceae > Sechiopsis > Sechiopsis laciniata. The sequence continues at coordinate 11,191 of JBBMKA010068093.1, read as the reverse complement.
GCAAACCTTGCCCAAGCTTCTTCTTGTTGCTGCAATCACATCTGTTGCTTTCCTTCTTCCGCTGCTGGACCTCCTAGAGCTTTGGCCTCTTCATCTTGTTTTAGAATGGCTAGCCTGAAATCCTCCCATGAGAGTTCACCAAAAAGTTCCATTGCTAATGCTTCATTATGCACTTCGGCTCTCAAATATGTATCTTCTACTAGTGCATTGCTGACAGAGCTTCCTTGGGTTATTTCCTCAGTTATGCATGTTGGTTTCTGGGGTGAGAAAATGATGTCATTTTCTCTCAATCATTTTTTCCTTTCCAGCCATATTTCTTCTTCTCGAGTTGTGTCCTTCAGAGATTGCTCATGATTATACATTGAATATCCAGGTTTATGACGCCTAGATTCCTCTGTATGCTTCATAATGATGTGATCTCCCTCAATATGCATCTGAGTCTCCCAATTAGGATGTGTCATATTGAAATCTGTGTATAATTCATCCGCATAGCCTGAATGCTGATATAGTTGTGTTTGCAGTGGTTGTACGTTATTGCTCAAATACTGATTTACAAAGTGATTGTATGCCATCTATTATGATTGTTGCTTATGGTAATGTATTGGGACTCTTTCCCTGTTGGTTGATGTGTGCCTTGGATCTCGGTTCCCCTGAAATACAAGTTCAACCTTTTATCAATAAAAACTACTCTCGTCCTAATAATATTAATCCTAAATAATCAATTCCCGACAACGACGCCAAAAACTTGAACTGGATTGCATTCTGGGTGCTAATATAATTGTACAGTAATTAACTCAGAGAAAACTTAAAGCTAAGTACGACTCGGAATCACTTGCGCGCAAGTATACGCGGTTGAAACTGCAGCAAGTAATAAGTATGTATTTTATCGATCCCACAAAGACTTTGCAGAACATCGATATAAGTCAAGGTCAAATGTAACGAACAAAAATGGGTTTTAAAGATGTTGTGTTTGAAAGTAAATAAATCTATGCTAGTACTAATGTTAGTGCGATTATGAATGTAAATGCACAAGATTAACCCGTAGAGAATAAATATGCACGTGATGCGTGGTGAAGTTGACATCATACTTCCCTTACAAACGCGTTCTTCCGCTATACGATGGGTAAAGTCCAGCTTTCGCTACGACTGCTACAAAAGAAAGGCTCAGGGCGTTGTATGCGCTAGCAGGATTAGCTTTAATCCCATTTAATGATGCAAAAGTCTTCACACCATACTAATTTAACCTGCTGGGTCTCCCTCCAGGTCACTCTTCGGAGTGAGCTGGAGGTTAGCACACGTGGGTAGCTAGCCAATGCATGCTTAATAAATAAACAACATTATAAAATCTCTCACCCACATTCATATTTTATTCACTAATTGTATTCTTTTGAAATGCTAAGTTTGACTAATTAACTAGTGAGAAGAAGTTCGCATTATAATTTAAAACAAGCAAGTGAAGTTATCATGAGAAATTAGCACATACTAGACTGTAACTTCAAGCCCCCTTCCAGAATACTTGACTGTAACCTTCCGGTACATTGCCCGTAGGTTTGCTTTTAAGCATAAGTTTTGCGTATGCTTCTAGTAAAAAGATTATTCCTAATACCCCTCTAAAATACTTAAGACTAAGTATTGCCTAGCGATTACAGTTAGATTAAGCTCTTAACATTCCCTTTTCCAAGGCAATTGCTAAGCTCTCGCAAGCGGACCATCAGTCGACTTGCAATAAATAAAATCAACCGCCGCTCTTACTACTTTCCCCTTTTACTTGTTATTGAATTAAATAATAATACTACATGATTCTTCTAAATTTTCTTCTTGTTATCAATTTAATCATAAGTTGCTTAACATGAGTTCAAGTCTGAAACAAAGAACTCATAAAATTAACTTCAAGAAAGCATTACAAACTACTCCTATGAAATGCGATAATCAAAGTATGAAACGCGACATAAACTACAAACTGAAATAACATAAACTATGTATGGAGTAATAGAAACAACACACTGTTGACAATGAAGTTTTTTTCTATAAATACCGCTTGGTACTGAGTTCGTCCAAGACTACAGATGAAAAGGATTCACCAAGATATCCCAAGAGACCTCAGCGTCTCGAACGCCCATCAACGGTAGTTTCCACTCTGAACCAGCACACTTTCTTCTTCGATTTCACACACTTTATAGAGTCCGAGGTTTCGTGTCGGTCAGGTTCAATCCTTGCCCTGACTCTTCTTCTAGTATATTCGTTCAACGATTCTTTCCTTCTTGGTTCCCTTGATTTCATAATTTGATTGCCATCCAGCTTTTTCTTTTCTAATCTGCTGACTCATCCGTTCAAGCCTTCGTCCGTGTCCGTAATGCTTTTCCTGCGATTTTAAAGTACTTCAGCGAGCTTGGGAGTAATAATGCAGTTTCTGCTCTTATACGCGCATTTTATATCTTAAAAACTGCATTATACTTAATTTTTTGTTATGTGCGGGTGTTCTGCTAATATGCATAGAATATCGCAAATGTTCAAGTTAATATCCTTTCTTATGTTGTTGTTTGCTTACTTTTTTAGTATCTTGCAAGAGTTCAGAGGCTTAAATAGTGCTATTATTTAGCGCTATCATTTAATGAGTCATTATAACAATTCAGAATCTCACAAACCTCAAGTTTGTCCTCTAGCATTTCTTCTTCTTCATCCTCACTCGTGGCAGCGAACTTCAACATCTCTTGGTCAATTATTTCTTCTAAAGTGTTCATTGATGAACATTCTAGCTTTTCGTTGACCATTTCATTGAATTGTAGATTTTGAACTTTATTTTGTCACTATTCATTTGCAGTGTAATGGTTCCTTCATAGACATCTACAAGCGTGCGTCCCGTCTTTAGGAAAGGTCGACCGAAGATAATGGGGACATCCTTATCTGCATCATAATCTAAAATTATAAAGTCAGTCAGAAAAATAAATTTATCTATCTAGACGAGGATATCCTCAATCTTTCTCTCTAGTTGCGCGATCGATCTATCAGCGAGCTGGATTGTTACTGTTGTTGGTTGAGCTTTTCTAATGCCAAACTGTTTGTAAATGGATAATGGCATTAAATTTATACTCGCTCCAAGATCGCATACAGCCTTCCCGACATGCTTTCTGTCAATTGAAGTTGGAATTGTGAAGGCTCCTAGATCAGCTTCTTTAGCTGGTAAATTCTTTGATATCAATGCACTACATTCCCCATTCAGCAAAACAACTTTAAAGTCCTCAAATTTCCCTTTCTCTGATAATGCTTCCTTGAGAAATTTGGCTTAATGCGTCTATCAATGGAATGTTGATGTGAATGCCTTTCAGAATATCTATAAACTTCTCATATTGCTCGCCAATTTGCTTCTTAAGCCTTTTTGGAAAAGGAGGTGGTGGAAGTGTGAACTTGATTACCTCGGTTTCCTATGACTTTGCTCCTACTTAGCTATATTCTACAATATCAAGTTCAATAATTTTAGTATTCACGGCCAGGATCTCCTTTGCGGATTCGATCTTAGAAGAATTCGCTTGGGTGAATTCAATGTCCTTGCCAATAGTTATGATTTCCTTAATCTGTTCCTTGCCCTCTTGTCTAGCATATTCGGTATTAGAAGGTAATTTTCTAAGAGTCTTTGCCTAAGTTCGGTTGTAAGTTGACCCATCTGTACTTCCAAATTTTTAACCGCAGTTTGCTGATTCTGCATAAACTCCTTCAACATGTTTTCCATAGCACTACTGGAAAACTGTTGATGTGCTATGGAAAACATGTTGATTGTTAAATTGAGGTGCAACATTCCTTTGAAAATGAGGGTTTTGGAATGAATTATTCTGTCCTTCTTAACTATTCGCAGCTTGAAAACCAAGCAAATTGCCATTCTGCCTTTGTTGGAAATTTGAATTGCCGAAGATCCACTATTCCCTTGATTGCTCCATGAAAGTTAGGATGATTCCTCCACCCTACATATAAGTGTTGGAATAAGGATTGTTCTGCCAATTCGCTTGTGCGAAGCAAACCGACGCAGTGTTGTGGGGATAATTCTCATAAAAGTGTGCGTCGCCGGACAAGGCACATGATTCTGTTGGAGATAACTGTTGCTGGTTGTTCGCTAATGCTAACTGTGTTGAGTTGATACTTTGTACTATCGCATTAGTATTATTCAAATGTTGTATATTTAGCAACATCTCGCGCATCTCAGCCACTTGCTGTCTTAACTACGGGTCACTTCCTGTTTCAGTTGTTACTCCGACCTTGCCTTCATTTCGCCCATCATCTTTCCACTAGCTTCTGTTTAGAGTTATTCACTCCACGATCTCCAATGCCTCATTATAAGTTTTCGATAGAAGTGCTCCATTCACGGAAGCATCCAGTACCAATTGAGCAGCTTCGCTCAATCCCCCGTAAAAATATTCCAGCTGCATACAACAAGGTATTCCATTGTGTGGGCATTTTCACATAATCGCCTTGATGCGATCCCATGCTTTAGCAATCGACTCACCTCTTTCTTGTCTAAAGGTCATGATTTCATTGCGAAGTCTCATCAACGTCTTGGGAGGAAAATACTTCAATAAGAATCACTTTGCAAGTTCTTCCCATGTAATATCTTCTAAACCTTCTACTGTTTTCAACCATTCTCTCACCTTACCTTGCAGCGAATGTCGGAACAAATGTAATCGCAAATTATCCTGAGTAACATCCGAAATGATGAAGGAATCACAGACACCCATGAACTCTCTCAAATTGGTTATGCGCATCCTCATTCGCCAACCCATGATACTGTGCTTTCTATTGAAGCTGCGTGTCCATCATTGGTTTAAATTCAAATGCTCGCGCCCCGATGTCTGGTCTAATCATGCCTCTTCGTAATTCTGTAACATCAAGTGCAGCATAAGCTCTAACAACCTCATCCCTATCATTCGCCATCATAATAGGATTGGTGAAATGTTGATATGCTTGTTCGTCATGTCTCACAGGCTGCTGATGTTCTTCAACATCTTTTGCCACAATATTATCGTGATTCATAGTTGTTATTCTTCTCCCTCGGATCCGAGATGTATAGTTTGCTCAGGTTTTGGATCTAACGGAACAGTTAATAACTTGCGCATACATGCCCAAATTTACCTGCAAGAGAATTATCACAGATCAGATTGAATGTTAAGCTACTCTTACAATTAGACAAAATAAATAAATTAGTAAATTCCTCGGCAACGGTGCCAAAAACTTATTGTGCAAAAAGGTGATTGTCATTTTCACTAAGCATTCGCGCCAGCGAAGTGTTCAAATAGATTGGATTTCCTTTTCACTACTTAACTAAGTGTGCATGTGTTCACAAGTTTGTTATAGCAAGTTTTAATAAGTAAAGATTCTCTCCTCAGGGAATTAAAATCTATTTGTTTACGCTACCATGCAAGAGTCAAATGGGTAAAGAAATGTGAAATTTTAAAAATTTGATTAAGCGAATTATAACTAAATAAGGACAAGAATTAATTAAGCATAAGAAATAGTTAAGTCATATAAATCGCCATTGCGATAAAAAAGTAAGTTAGAATTAATGCAGCGTGAATTCTCTAGAACTCTCAGTTTCCATTAGTACTTGAGCCAACACACTAGTACTCCTTATCTCTAAGTAAGTTTGAATTGCAAGTGCTAACTTAACAAAACCTAGTGTATACATGCAAGTTCGCTTAATTTCCTTCTCTTGAAGCGAATCAGTTCAAATGCCAATTTCTCAATAACAATATGCAACAAACTTACATGCATTTGAACTTAGCTTTTCCTACTTCTTACGCGCGAGCGAACTACATGAAACTTTATTATTTTTTATAATAAATTTAGCTACTCATGCTAATAATGGAAATCAGCGAGATTAAATAATAACTTTCAATTACTGCTGAATTGAACAGAAGAAATTACAAAATAGCTAAATAAACTAAGTAAAGAAACATTGAATGTTGTAAGGGTGTGGATTGAGCTCCGACAAATCTTCCGCGTAGCCAAATGTAACAAAATAACAAGAGTAGTATCACACACAAACTTGTATCTCTTATAATCTCTCAATTTTTCCACCCTTACTCAGTCGACTCAGGCTTGCTTTTAAAGGTCTTCGTTACTGCTTCTGCAATCTACGCAAATGCCCCACGATCTATCCTCGTTCCACTTTTTTCGCTCGACGACGTGTATACATGGTTGCGATGAGACTTTGACTTCTCTTCGGATTTCGCCATGCGTCCTAGGTGTTTCCCAACCATCTGTTGATTCGTGTTCGCCTCCCTTGCTTCGTTGCAGCAAATGTATCTTCAAAAACAACAACCGTTAAAATGCTCATATTTTCGCTCAATCTACCTGAAGGACTTCATCTTACTCAGAAAATCGCAAGATTACTTGTTCCGCCTTTATGTTCATTTATAGCGAACTATGTTGTTAGTTTAGGTCTAAAACCTAGCGAAATACTTCATTAACGCATACATACTTAGTCAATTAACTCACAATTCTTAAGAATTATCAATTTTATTTCTGGGAAGAACCATTTTTGTATAGGAAAAATGCTGATGGAATGATAAGACGATGCGTAGAGAAACACGAGATAAATGTAATATTGGAAGCATGCAATGCATCACTGTATGGAAGACACTTTGGTGGAGTACGTACTGCAGCAAAGATTTTTCAGTCAGGATAGTTCTGGCCTAGCATATTCAAGGATGTGCATCATTATGCGAAAACATGCGATAAATGCCAAAGGAAAGGAAATAGAGGCAAAAGGGACGAAATGCCATTAACTTCAATTCTGGAGGTTAAATTATTCGTTGTTTATGGAATTGATTTCATGGGCCCATTTCCCCATTCGCGTAGAAATTTATACATCCTGGTTGAGGTTGATTACGTTTCCAAATGGGTTGAGGCAATCGCCACACCTTTAAATGATGCTAAAATTGTTATAAAATTCCTTAACAGGAACATTTTCACAAGGTTTGGTACTCCGCGAGCACTAATCAGTCATGAGAGAACGCATTTCATAAACAAAGCAATGGCTCATGTGCTTCACAAGTACAATATTAAGCACCACATTGCAACTCCTTATCATCTGCAAGCCAATGGCCAAGCTGAAGTATCTAACTGCGAGATCAGAAGCATTTAAGAGAAAGTTGTTGGACCTAACATAAAAGACTGGTCTTTGCAACTAAATGACTCGCTTTGGGCTTATCGCACTACACTCAAAACTCCATTGAACATGTTGCCTTACAGAATTGTGTATGGGAAGGCATGCTATTTGCCAATCGAGTTAGAACACAAAGCTTTCTAGGCACTTAAAAAGCTGAACCTTGATCTTCGAAAAGCCGGTTCTGTAAGAATGTTACAATTACTTGATTTAGAAGAGCATGGGCATTTTTCTTACGAAAATGCAAAGTTATACACGGAAAAAACAAAAAAATGGCATGATCGTAAGCTGACTCCTCGAACTTTTGAGGTAGGTCAACAAGTATTGTTATTTAACTCTCGACTTCATTTGTTTCCATGAAATCTTAGATCCAAGTGGTCTGGACCATTTCGAATTACGTAGGTAAAATAGGAGGAACAATCTGGATTAAGAACGAGTCGAATGGGAATGAGTTTGTAGTCATTGGCCAGAAACTCAAGCATTACTGGAATGAGGATGTTCAGCGTAGGATATCTTCATTCGCATTGATAGAAGAATGAGGGTGCAAGTATGTGAGTGGAGCCAGCGTGTATCGGTACTTTTAATTTTTGTTCAGCGCATGCTAGTTTAAATATTTCCTACTTACTTATCTAAGAAGTTATTTTACTATTTTATTCTTATTTTCGTCTATTTAAATTTGTAAATTTTCAATTTGATTATCTCGGTAAATTTCTCTATACATTTGATTTAAAAATTTTTTTTTTAGGAAACCAATTAAGATCGGCGCACGTGGGGATTAGACACAATCATTTCGATCAATAATTACAGCCTGATATGGAGTAGTCGGATTTCAGGATCATTGATCCAATGGTTCACAGTAAATGCATGGCCGCCCTAATTCAATCGTCGGTCTGACGCAATGCGACGATTGCTGCTCTGATTATCTTGCCCCTTCATCCCATCTTTAAATAACTTAAGAGTATAACCTTCTTCGAAACCTCACTACCATTCACTTAACCCTTTACCCCTTTATCCAAATTCAAACTGCAAAGCTTTCACCATGGTACGAAGATTTGCAATAGACTATAGACAGTGGTGGAACATTAGGATGGAAGAACAAGGTGAAGTTGATCCACCTCAGGCTCCTGAGCCAGTCATCGCGCTTGCAACAACTAATCTTAAAATTGAACAGTCGCCAGCAAGAAGACGCAGGCAAACTTCTGCATTACCCACAAGGTTAGAGGAACATGCGGCAGAAGAAGAATCTCTAGAAGCCTAGAGAAGAAAGAGCAGTCACTTCTAAACCACGACGGTCTCCGCCGCTGGTGCTGATTAACAACTTTGAAACTTCAGGGTATTTCAAAGGTTTGAAACCTTCAATAGAGGAGAGGGACATGGGAGAGTTTGACCAAAAGATGGAAGTAGTCAATAGAGCATGGGAAGTCGAGTGCAAAGTAAATGCAAATGTTGGCACCTCTAAACCTGTTAAGTTGGCAGCCGTCTATGAAAGAGAAGAAAGGCCACATTGGGAAGGAAAAATGTCGATGATGGAAGAGCATCCAGGTGGATGTAGAGGAGCAAGGCCGGCTCTAGAGGACCTATTTCAATGTCAACTCAGAGACGAAGCAGATGCAGGCCTTGACGAGCATCGACATTTTAAGAAATTGTAATAGGTCCTCTAGAGCCGACCTTGCTCCTTTGCATCCACTTGGATGCTCTTCCACCATTGACATTTTTCCTCCCAAGCTTCCTCTTATCAAAGCTTCCTCCCAAGGGTGTCCGCAACCATCTTCCTACAATTCTAAGACATTATTTCTTCCACCAACTCTGACAGTTCTGACTCGAAAGAAGAAGAATGATGAAGGAAGTCTCTGTCTCTATTGCAATTCTCTCCTCTGTGTTTATCTAACCTTAATTAATATAATTAATCACTTCATTTTATTCTCTATTTTTTTAGTATTATGTTTTGGCTAATGTTGTATTAGAATCTTGCTTTTTAATTACGCGTTTCAAAACATTATCTTAAATACGCTAAGATTTAATCTGCCTCAAGACGTCGATTTCTAGTTTCCTAACGAGATCATATTGGGATGGATCCTTTTTAAACTTGGAACATAGGACATTTCCTTGGAGAGGAAACCAAAAGGTTGAAGTAGGGAGATTGAGAACTTTAGATTAATTTAAGTTTGAGGGAACTAAGCCTCACCTTCATTAGGGAAAATGAAGACTTTAAGTTTGGGGGTGAGGGCAAGCCCGCAGAGTGATATGTGAAGGCATATTTACAGATGTTTTCGAAAAAAAAAAAGAAGAAAAAGAGTGGGTAAAATAAAAATTAAAACATTCTGGATAAAAATGAAATGACAAAAGAGCGAATAGCCATGGGTATTCCAAGTATTCTGCTGGCCACCAAATCAAGCGCAAGCTTAAGATATTTTAGTACTTCGATGTAGCATTTTATGCTCAAACGAGTCATGCTAAGACTACGAAATTGTGGCCATGCAAAAAATTTTACTCAAAGGAACCCCAATAAATAAGCCTCAGACAGAATGATTTGAACAAACTTAAATCAACCAAAAAAGAGTTGATTGAGCTGTGCTAGAGTCGGAATTTTCTAAGCTAAGGGGTGAGCATTGAGCTAAGGGCAATTAGGAGAAGAACTGAGATGATATTGAAGGGACTCTAGTGAAAGAAGAAACAGGATGATTAAACATATGGCATATTAAGACAATTGCATCTAAAAGAATTTTTTTTTTTTAGCAAGAGGAAAAGCCTGGCATTATGATAAGCATTTACTATTTAGCAGTTATTACACCTATAAAAGCATCGCTCGAGACGAGCAATGGTTCAAGTTTGGGGGTTTAATGACTCTCAAATAGAATAAGAATTATAGATAATCTGAGGTCATTGTTTGAGTCTATTATTTAAAATTCAATGCGAGAAAAGCGAATATAATGAGAAAAAAGGTGAAATAGCTAATGTTTACGCATAAGAGGAATAAATTGAGAGATATGATTATAACACAGAAATGGCAGAATTAGCACACTTAGTGCTTATTTAGCAAAGCTTATGCTGATAAACTATTTTGCAGGAATTTGCGATGCGGAGTTGAGGATTAAAATGCGGAGCGATGCAGAGTTGAGAATCAAGATGCCGATTGTGAGTGGAGCAACGTTCAGAGAAATGCCAAGGCACCATAAACGAAATAAGGAAAGAATCAAATGGAAGCAAGATGTTCACTAACCAGACATTAGAGAGACAAATTGCTAAAATCACTAGATTCTTGCCTTAAACACACAAACATAATTGGCAAATTCATCAAGGAAAGATATCACGTCGCTCGATTCGTGTATATTCTGGCAGATTCGAATGATGATTATAAAATGAGACCTATGTAATAAGATTCGAGAGGTTGAAGAGTTTTCGAAACTGAGATTTTTTACATTGTTTTTCTCTATTTTTCTTATTAGACTCATTTCATTTAAGCAATACTATTTTAGCTTGTTTTCCATGTCGTTATCTGTATTTCTTGTTTGTATGATGAACTAATTTCGTTAAGGCAACACTAGGGAAAAATGGTTGGTTTTAGCATTTGTTGAAAGGGAATAGGAAGGGCATAATAAGGCATGTTAACTAGAAACAAATATCAAAAGTAAGTGTCGATTGACCATCCACACGCACTAATAGGTTCTAAATCGGAAGAGGAAATGATATGGATCAGAATGTGAACCAGCATTTTACCTTCATGCTACTTAGAAGGGATCTTTATTTACTTGTGTTTGGTTACAAAATCATGACTAATGGTTACAAAACCATCAATTTTCAGATTTATGGCTATTTACATGTATTTTAGGTTTAAACTTTTCATTTATGTGTTTTTAGGTTACATTTTGCAAAGTGGTCATTATGGTAATTATGTTGCTTTCTTTTTTAGGTTTAATTTTCTTAGGCTATAAAAAGCCATGAACTAATTTGTAAAACTCAAATTTTGAATGAATGAAAATTAGTTCTCTACAAGAGATCCTTTTCTTAGAATTTTAAAGCATGTTCTTTGCCTCTTTT
>JBBMKA010068041.1:0-13976 GCA_037833695.1 Sechiopsis laciniata | reverse complement strand
TATTTTGAATTATATTAATTACCAATCAACTCAAAAACTTAAACCACTCAATTTACTTAAATTTAATTATATCAGAAAATTAATAAAAATATCTTTACCACGATTGTAGAAAATTAAATATCTTGCTATAGTGATAGTATAATAAATATCTTACAATTGCAAGAAAGATAAAATATCTTAGAATAATAACAAAAAAAAAAAAAAAAAAAAACTTTACAATAGTTATATTGGATATAATATCTACTTTGATCAAATCCTCTTAGTTAAGTAAAACATTTTATCAATAGATTTTTTTTTTTTTTTGAAATATCTCTAATTAACGAAAGTGTTGTTTTTGGTAAATTAATAAAATAAAATGTTTTCATTAACCCTAGGTTTATAATAGGAAAATTTTCAATCTAATTACACAACATTATATTTTGTTTCAATTTTTATTTGGGAATTGTTCGTTTTTATTTATATAAAGTGAGTCTACTTTCTTTTTTCCATGTCTAAATATTGAATTATCTTTAAGTAACAATATGAATTTATAAGAATCTAAACCAAAAGTCAAGAAACGCAATTAAAACTTTTGTAACAAATACGCACACAATCAAATTCCATCATTACATTAAAGTTTGAATTCAAAGATTTCTCACATTTTCTAATATTTTGTTCATTTTCAAATAAATTCATAAACAAAATAATAATAAGATGTGAAACATAACAATATGAATTTGAAAGGTAAATATGGGTTTTAGTACAATGTAAGAGTTATTAGACTCATAAAAATGTATTTCTTTTAGGTGGAAAAGTTCAAAACCACCCGAAAAGCACTCTTTAAAAATGAACCAATTGTGATTTCAATTTCTCAATGTCAACATTTCTATTTAAAAAAACACGTCGGATCAACTATCGCTAATTCCCACGAAACCTCGTAATTCCTTTTGCTTAATTGTACAAACACATGGGCAGATCTTACCATGAAAATTAAAAGGAAATGGTCTCCCAAATTTTGAATTTAAAACTCCAATATATCTTTTTTTTTCCTTCACTTTTTGATCACACACACATATATATAATCCTTTTGTTTTTATATATAAACATTATTTGTACTTGTTTTTGTTTCTTTCTTTTAATATATTCTTCAATATTTGTTTTCCAAATATTTATATATTTTTTATGCATGCATTCTTTTTCATGGCTTCCCTTTACTTTTTTTTGTATGTGTTTATATATAAAAAAATAAAAAAAAATAAAAATCTTATTTTTATTTGTTGCTAGTAAAATATTTGCTAAGCACAAAAATCCGCAAAATCTTAAAAAAGTAAATTGGAATCTTCTCCTCAAGAAAGACGAAGGAGGGGGCCGGTTCAAGAGAGTCGAGAAGTCGCTGAGGCTAAAAGACGAGGCAACCCGGGAAACCTACCCCCTAAAGGGTAGACTAAAGGGAGACCGACACTCCTGAGGAATCGGTCCGAGGACGAGCCGATCCCCCGAGGGTGGGCCAAAGGAAGACCAACCCCCCCCGAGGGGTCGGCCCGAGGACAAGTCGACCCTTGGAGGTGGGCCAAAAGGAGACTGACCCCTCGAAAAATCAGCCCGAGGACGAGCTGACCCCTTTGGGGTCGGCCAAAGAGGACTCCGACACCCCTCGGGGATCAGTCTCAATCGTCTCAACTCCCCCAAAGTTGTTACGCTTCAAGTCATTCCAACGGTTATGAACGGAATAAATAGACAAATGTGTAACAGCCGGGAGTTACGAGCTCATTTATCTGCATCTTAATGACAGAAACGTTATAATAGATTTCGTCATTAATCAGTGCCATAATGCGTCCTACTAAATTCGTCTAGGGTAGTTACCAGTCCGATTATTATATAAAGATTAGAAGTTCATCATTCAAGGACAAGCTATTATAGGCTATTCTAAGCTCATTCTAAGCACTCTAAGCCAAGCTGCTCTCAAACTCTCAAAGCTCTCTACACTCTCCACTTATTTTCCGACCACTTCTGACTTAGGCATCGGATGCCCTGTGGCTCACACCACAACAGTGACTAACACTATTTTGTCATTTTGTAGGCATTCTCATCTCAATAATATAAATATTACCGTTGATCCCGAAGAACCATTTTTCGATATCAACTTTATTGATTTAAAAATATATGAAAAATTATACTAATAAATACTTATATTTTTATATTAATTTAAATGATAAACCATTTTATAAAGAAATCAATATCCTTAAAATATTAAAGAAAGGGTGGTAGCTTAATGGTTTCATTGTTTGGTAGTTATCCAGTTTAACACCATGATCACTAAATTTTGAATTTAAAATATTAGAGTCAAATATCGATTCTTAGGATTTGGTGTTAAAACTCAATTACTATTAAACAATTAAAACCTTGAGGCCACCAACCCTTTTGGTGGATCAACAAAATTAATAAGAAAGGTTCATATATAATTTGCACTAAATGCTAACTTTAGGTACGTTTTTATAAGGAAAATAAGTTAGATAACACACGCTAATTAAAATAACTTTCCTACTTCTAATTTTATAACAACTAAATTAGAAATATATATTTTTTTTAGTACAACTAAATTAGAAATCAAGTCCTAGTTTTTAGACCAAAGCATCATTAAACTAATTAAAAACATCCTCGACAGTGTAAAAAATTTATAAATGCAAGAACTTACACGTCGAAAAATTAGAGATATCTACGCATCATCCAATTATCCAAAAAATACCAAATAAATAATTAAGAAGACTAATGATATTTCAGTTTAAATCCCATAAATCTGTTATATTTTGGTCTTTCTAAATACTTTTTCAGCCCCTCAAATTAAACAACAAATTTTTTTTTTATATCCGTGATTATTCGAGCCAGTTTGTGTGGATATCACCTGACTCTACAACATTTAGACGTCAAAGAAATTCGCAGGAAATTAATCCCTAAGTAGGTGACCACTCTAAATTGAATCCATCACTTTAAACACCCTAAAATTCTCTTTCCCCAGCTAACCACTTCATCATGTTAAACAACAATTTCTAGAAATAAAGTCTTACATGATAGTCAACAGTTTTTACAAAGATTAATTTACATATTTTTATTCTTTTAATTAAAACCATCATATGAATTTTCCGAGACATTCACAAATTAATTTCATATGGGATTGTCAAATGAAAATACTCATAAAATTAATCATCCTATATTTTAGTGGGAGGGGTTAAATTGTACTCCTTTCAAATACTAACCACTCCCAGATTTTCTACGATTTATACTCCCAATTACTTTCTAACCTTCATATCAAACAAGGTTTTCTTCTATATGGAAGATCAGGCTCAACCGATCCTTATAGGTCGGTGCTTAGTCGACCTCTATGGATCACCCATAAATACAATTTTTGTGGGTTATTCACTTTAATCGAAGTGGGTTCTTCACCTTGTAGCCAATCTATGATGGTTGGTTTGCTTATTAAGCCTCTTGGGTATACCTATTTAGACTCGATTCTTTCTTTATTGGCCTAAACTTGAGTTCCAAACTTTTTTGAGATCGGTTCTCTAATAGGCCTAATTGTCTTGCTTAGGCCTATTAGAAAACCGATCTAAAAAAAAATCTATTGATAAGATGTTTTACTTAACTAAGAGGATTTGATCAAAGTATATATTATATCCAATATGTTATTATTTTATGTTATTATTTATCAACTATGTTAAACTAAATTTTTTTTATAACAAATTATATGTTTGAATCTCTCACTTTTCAAACATAAAGACTAAAATAAATATCTTGAAAATTTGAAGATAAAATAGAAATAAATCTAATAGTTTAAGAAGAATTAAAATAGAATAATCTCCAAATTTTAAAATTTTCCAACCTAATTTTGTTTTGTTACAAAACTTGAACTCCTCCCACTTGCGAACTTGCGGTCGGCTATACGTGGCTCCGCTTTTCCTGCTTTTGCGTTGACCAAAATACCAGTTTAACTCTCTTTATTTTTTATTTTTAATTTCTATCTATTAATTTTGTTATTTCAATTTGAATTTCCCAGCATGAAAAAAAAAGGAGTATTTTTTTTTTTTCCAGGCTTTGAACTTTGAAAAATTGAAATTTCTAAATGTTTGATTTTCTTTTATGAGAATTTGGTCCTGTTGATCCACCTCACTCATTATAAATTCACCTCCAATTCTCTTTATTCTTTCATATGTCAAAAAGCTAAAATCACTCAGCATTTCAAATCCAAGAAAGAAAAGTTCAAGAATTTGCAAAGAGCTTAAACAAACCAAAAAGAAACTATAGCCAAATGGGGTACCATCTTCTCTCTAAGATCGCCACCAACGACGGGCACGGTGAGGATTCGCCGTACTTCGACGGCTGGAAAGCTTACGATAACGATCCGTTTCATGCGGAGAATAATCCTTTGGGTGTTATTCAGATGGGTCTAGCAGAAAATCAGGTTTTGTGTATATATTTGTTTTGATGGTTTGGATAGGTTTTTGTGACTAATATGGTTGAAATTTTGGCTGACTTTTTTTTTTTGTTCATCTACCGTGTAGCTTTCTTTGGACTTGATTGTCGATTGGATTAGAAAACACCCGGAAGCTTCGATTTGTACCAATGAAGGACTCGAGAGCTTCAAGGACATTGCGAACTTCCAAGACTACCATGGCTTGCCAGAGTTTCGAAATGTATAATACTATAAATTTTTTTTTTTTTAATTTAAAAGTTTAAGTTGATAGGTTACGATAATGTTTTTTTTCTTTCTTAGGCGATTGCGAGTTTCATGGGGAAGGTGAGGGGTGGGAGGGTAAAATTCGACCCGAGTCGGATTGTAATGGGTGGTGGCGCTACCGGGGCGAGCGAAACCGTCATCTTCTGCTTGGCGGATCCAGGGGATGCTTTTTTGGTTCCTTCTCCTTATTATGCAGCGTGAGTTTTTCTTTTTCCATTCCCACTTGAAACTTTTTCTTTTGTCACCTTTGTAAAAATTAGCTTATTGTCCCCTTTTTGTTAAAAAAATGAAAGAGGAGGTGTTTGAATGAGGTTTTGTTGAAGAGTTATTTTGAAGAGTTAAAAATTGAGAGTTATAGCTAAAAATTTGTTTTGATGTAATTTTTTTGTAGATGAGTTATAGTAAAAAACTTGTTTTGATGTATATTTAAAAAGAGTTGTTATTTTGAGTAGTTAAAAAAAGAGTGATTTAAAATGAGTTGTTTTGAATAATTAAAAATGAATGATTAGAAATGAGTAGTTAGAAATGATGAGTTATTTTGAATGGTTATAAATGAATGATAAAAAATGAGTGATTAGAAATAAGAAATTATTTTTAGTTGTAAAAATGATGAGTTATTTTAAGTAATTACAAAAATTCATTTGAACATAATTTTTCAAAAAAAAAAAATAGTAAGTCATCGATATAAATCATCAATCTAAATCCTCATTAAATATGGCAAACAAACACTCAAAGAGTTTTTCATTTTTCTTTGGATAGAGAAAAATAAAAGGAGAAAGAAGAGACTTTAAAAATCTATATTAAATCCATATTTTTTAAGGGTCAATATTCCTTTTGTCTAAGTCTAAATAGCAAGCAATAAATTCTTTTTGAAAGTTTGAAGTTTTTTAGGGTCAAAACTTCAACCATCCACTCTCAAGAAAAAAGAAAGTCAAAATTTAAAATGAAGCATCAATATTAGACCATTCAAGTCAACCTTTAAAATGTTAATTTAGTAATTAGGAAAAGAAATTTAAATTGCTTAATCGTTTCTTAAGTATAGTTAAATCCCACTATAAATAAAATAACAACTTGTTCTTTATTATTAACAAATATAAATATTCCCAACTACACACTTTTCTCCACTGGCTAGTCTGGACATATCTCCATTAATGATCTTAAACCAAATTCCTTCTTCTCTAACAAATTATCGATTAGTGCTAATTTCATAATGACTCTCCACATATTAATCAATTATTTTTAGTTTAAAAAGAAGGATTCGAAAACTACAAGATCTTAGTAAAAATATATGTTAAATATCTTTGTGCTAAGCCTACTTTAGTAAATCCTTCAATCATATAGATAATAATTGATATAGTAATTTATTTTTATACCTTGTACATTAAATATGATGCAAGTTCAAAAATATGTCTATTGATAATAGTTCAATTAAGATTAAAACTTAAGTGTAACCATATTTGATAACTTGTATATATGATGCCAAATGTCAATTATATACATTAAAGATTCTTTAAAAAAAAGTGAGTGACTTGCAAAAAGTGATCTTTCAATAAGTACTCTAAAATAAACAATATCATACTGTTCTGAAGATACGAAAAAATCTTTGTTCTAACTTTTGTGTGTTGTTTCACAGGTTTGATAGAGACCTCAGATGGCGAACACGAGCACAACTAATTCCCGTCCACTGCACCAGCTCGAACAACTTCCAAATCACAAAGCCAGCTCTAGAAGCAGCCTACAAAAAGGCTCAAGAATCAAACATCAAAGTAAAGGGACTCATAATCACCAATCCCTCAAATCCCTTAGGCACAACATACGACCGTGACACTTTGAAAAACCTAGTAACCTTTGTCAACGATTACGACATTCACTTAATATGCGATGAAATTTACTCGGCCACGGTCTTCAAAACCCCAAGCTTCATCAGCATTGCTGAGATTGTTGAAGAAATGGAGCATTGCAAGAAGGAGCTGATCCATATACTTTATAGCTTGTCCAAAGACATGGGGCTCCCTGGTTTCAGAGTTGGGATTCTTTATTCTTACAATGATACGGTCGTGAGCTGCGCTCGGAGAATGTCGAGCTTTGGCCTAGTTTCGTCGCAGACGCAGCATTTGCTCGCTGCCATGCTCTCTGATGATGAGTTTGTGGATTACTTTTTGGCTGAGAACTCGAAACGGCTCGCGAAGAGGCATGTGAGGTTGGTATAACTACCTCATGTGATTATTTGATTTTTTTTTTTTTTTGAAAGTTAAGTCTATATATACTGCTTGTTATTTAAAATTTAAAAAAAAAAAAAAAACTTTTTTTACACACCTTTTAAAAAGATTATGTCAATTTGAAAAATAAAACTTCCTTCATAAGTATTTAGTTTTTATCTTTTTTAAATTGTACTTCTTTTCTCTTATTATTCTCTACAAATTTTTTTTTTAAAGTATACAATTTTTTTTATTATAAAATTTGATTTAATATTTTTTAAATCAAAAGTAAAAAGTATGACAAAATAAGAAAAATTATAAAAGAAATAATATTTATAGGTTTAATTTTTAAAAACCACAATAAAAAATCAAACGGTTATGAAATGAGTTTAACAAAATAATTTTAAAAAACTTATTTTTATTTTTAAAATTTGACCAAAAGTTCAATTTTTTTAAAAATAAATTTAAAAAAATGAGAAAATAAATTTAATTTTCAAAATCTAAATTTTTATCAACGTGGCTTTAAATCTCCTATCTTCTCCTATCTTGATTTTCAACTTTTCAAATATTTCTTTTAGCTCCCAAACAAATATTGGATGATAAAAACTATGGAAAAGATAATTTCTTTTATAGTTTAGGATTCCAAATAGTCATTTTAAAAAAGTTTATACATCTAAATAGAAAAAAACTTAAAAGTTGAAAAACAAAAATAGAATTTAACATTTAATGATCACTCGAAACCTTATCATCTGGTCTTGTATAATGTAAAATTATCGTTAAATTTTAAAAGCTTAAGCTAATAAGTTAGCATAAATTTAATTTAGTATATTGGTATTCAGGTTTACAAAGCAACTAGAGAAAATGGGAATCACTTGCTTGAATAGCAATGCAGGGCTTTTTGTGTGGATGGATCTTCGTAGGCTTTTAACAGACCAAAGCTTTAAGGCAGAAATGGAGCTTTGGAAACTAATCATCAATGAAGTCAAGCTCAATGTATCTCCTGGTTCATCCTTTAATGTCACCGAGCCAGGTTGGTTCCGAGTTTGTTTCGCAAACATGGAGGATAACACCGTCGACATAGCTCTCGAGAGGATCCATTGCTTCGTTGGAAAGATTGACAAGAAGAAAAACGACGTTGTTGAAATGCCACCGAAGACGAAGCGTCGGGAAAATAAGTTGCGGTTGAGCTTCTCCTTCTCGGCGAGAAGATATGAAGAGGGCGCCCGACACATAATGTCACCTCACTCGCCTTTAGTAAAAGCCGAGACCTAAATAAAGAGTGAGTTCGATCGAGATCACTTTTAAAACGAGTGATTTTTAGATTTTTCGAAGTGTTTGGGTAGAAAGTGTTTTCATTCAAAAGTATTCTTTCAATGGTCATCCAAATACTTTTCTTAGAAAATAATTTATGTTCATAGTTTTATTTTTTTCTTTTTTGGGTCATGTTGACTAAAGATTAGAGTTTATTTTTCCCACTTTGGATATGATGTATAAGCTTTGTTTTTTGGTGGGAGGTATTATAAATTTAATTGGTGTGTTTATAAGAGGAGACATGTGAGTATTTAAAAGTTGATTCAATAAGGGTTTGGTTGTATTTTTTTTTTTTTAAAGGTTTTTCCCTTTGGACAGCTAACCTTAGGGATTTGTTGTACTAGTGATAATGTAATTAACTTGCATTTTTATGTATGTTTATTATTATTAATAAAATAATTGGCTTTTGTGTATATAATTGCATTCATTAAGTTTTTGTTTTACCTTTACATTCTCATTAATTCTCATTTGTTTGTAATTCATGAAACATATGTGATAATTTATTTAATTTTCTTCTTAATTTTCGAAATGGAAGAAGTGAAATTGCATCTTTGATCGAATTCTAAAACTCTCAACGAGTTTGAAAGTTTATAACAACGGTTGACCGACATTATCATGTTGAAGGGGTATTATGATGTTGTATATTTTTTTTTTTAGTATTTTATTAAAAAAAAGTACTATGAGATATTCTAACATGAATCTTTTATATATATATATATAATGTTCTAATTTGAATGGAAAAGGTATGGTCAAAGTGAATATATATACACATTTTATTTCTCCTTTTGGAAATTCGTGCATAGTCATTGTAAAATATGTGTTATCTATGGAAACCTTGATTGACTAAATATTTGGAAAAATATATTGGTCGGTTGAAGACCGGAAAATGATTCTTTTACATTATGTTTGAATTTAAATAAATTTTAATTTTAGTAGAGGAACATAATTTATCAAAAAGGAGACCCGTCGAGGAAAATCATTATAAGATCCTTCGTTATCAAATGCTGTTGAACAAAAAAAAGTTGAAGAAATAGTTGTGGACTTAATTTTTTTAAAAAATCAAATAATTATAAACCGTACCAAATTTATTTAGATTTTAAAACTTGGTAAAAGTAATATATATAGATTCAATTTTTTTTTTTTAAATCAAACAATCATTTGGTTAAAAATGTTCTTAAAAAATAAAAAGGTCGTGGATTTAATTTACTGTGAGGTATCAATTAATTTCGTTATAAGCATAGTGAAGGTGTGTAGATTTACTTGGACATTCGCTAATTAAAAAAAAAAAAGTATTTTTACTTTTGTTTTGGGTTGACATTTTATTTGTTGATTTATATTAAAGATCTCACATTAAATAGGTAAAGAAGGCTTTATATAAAATGTGAATCATTTTGTTTCACATTTTGTTCATTATCAACAATTAATATTGCGTATAAACCAACACACGAAAGATTCAACGATTAATTTTGAGACGAAAGCTAATATTATGCGATAGTTTTGTGTGTTAAGTTTTGTATAAACATCGTAGATGAGTGCAGAAAGATTGCGTATTGAAAAGGGAACCGCCATTATTAAGAAGGTAGCCAAACTGTGATGACAAAGAAAAGACAAGTGGACATAAAAAGCAATTAATGGAAAACCAGGTTTGGACGTAAAGGTAAACGAAAATGGTTGTCGTTTTCAGTTGCACATTTCAACAATGATCTCCATTTTTTAGTGGAAACTAAACTGTCAATCGGTTGTGTTTTTTGTTGTTGTCGTTTTTTTGTCTAGTTTTGGCTGGTACGAATACAATGCACGTTTTGGATTCTCCAATGTACGTATAAACCAACACAACATTGGAAATCTCGAATATTATCATGGAATATATTATCTTATTTGAATGTCAAGAAAACTCGTAAGAAATGAATTTCTAGGTAGGTGATCATCATGATTAGAACTTTTCATCTCTTAGTTTTTCAACACTCTTTTGACCATTAGACTACTCCATAATAGTTTCTCTCGTATATTGTTTGATAATTCTACCCACTTAAATATATGAAAGAATCTAAATGTATGTGTTCATCACAAAGTATTTGAATTTGTTCACACGTGTGTGTTTATATAAGTGAAAGTTATAATCCTTTGTTTTTTTTTTTTTAAAGAAGAAATCGTTTGAACATGTTGGCATACAAAAAAAGTGATTAAAGAAGGGAAAGATAGTGGATACATTATCATGCTCTCGATATGTTACTTTTTCGATGAAACAAAAAGTAGATCTATGCATGTGGAACGTAAGGTCAAAATGAACAATTTCATATATTAATGTGTAGATCTATGGATGATTGTTGTATCTAACCAGTGATCTTAGAGCAATGTCTCTAACTAAATCATGACAATTAAACTCTCAAATGGTGAACAGGAGAAGAATTTGTAGTCATAATCTTGATAGAAATCTATAATAAAAAGCTGTATCAAGATTATAGGATATTTCAAAGAAGATAAGTTTAATCTAGATATGAATTAATAAGTTAAATAACTATTAAAATAAAAGGTTGATGGAACTTAATTCGAGAGAATAATTGTTAGTGATATAAACATTGGTTAATACTCGTTGTTTCAAACATGATATTGATGATGATAGACAGTCAAGTCGTCTATATTAGTATTTGGGATCTTTTTCAAACAAAGATTTGGATAGATAAAATCCTTATTAATATTCATCCAAAATTTCCATTCTAAAAAGTCTTGTCTTTTTAATTTTTTATTATTAAATGTATTAATTGCTTGAAAGATGGCAGCATATGGTTTGAATAGAATTTATACAAAATAGTCAAAATGTTAGCTGTAAAGTAGTCGCCCTTCTCATCCATTAGTTCAAGAAATGTTTGAGTTCAACTTTTCTTCTTCCACTCAAATTAAATTGATTTTGCTTTTTAGAGAAAATAGTTTTTTGGTGGCTAAGTCCGTTTGATAATTCTTCAACTTTTTGTCTCTCGTTTATGAAAGTTAAGCTTAGAGTTATCATTCTAACCTATGGTTTTTATTAATTTGATATCTACAATTTATTCATATTTTTAAAAATCGAACAAAAATTTAAAACCTAAAATAATAGTTTTGTTTTGATTTATAAAATTTGATTGATGAAATCAAATGATTATTTAATGAATCTTAATTTTTTTTTTTTAAATTAAATTTTAACTATATGTTGAGCAAAATCAATGTAATTTGAGAGGGATTTGGTTAACTAAAAAAAAATAAGTAGCTTCTAAAAATTTGTTTTGATTTTTGAATTTTTGTTAAGATTCAAATATTTTTTTTAAGAAAACATGAAACTTTTTGTAAAGAATTTGATTTAAAACAAGCTTAAATTTCAAAAATCGAAAACTAAATAGTTATCGAATAGAGTCTAAATTTTTTGTTAGGTTTCAAAATATTACATTTACATTATTGATTTTCAAGTTTAGTTTATACTTGGTCCCTAGATTTCAAAATGTACATTTTTACCCTTGAATTTTGAGTTTAATTTTTATTGTTAATTAAAAATCGGTCCAACCAAACATGCATAGAGAGCATTATTGTTCTCAACTAAATTAGAGTTAGATATCAATTTTCAAAATTGAACATGTGATTGTGATATTGAACTAGATTACCAATCACTAATGAAACCGGCACACCACCACATAAATTAACGTGCAATAACACAAATGAATTTGGCTCAAATAGTTATTGATTGCATTTGGATCAATTTCGGGCGGCTAATCTGAAGGGTGTGACTAGTGGTCGTTCGGCATTGAGCGTTTCGAGGTGGAGGCCTCCTAAAGCGGGCATTTATAAGCTTAATACTGATGCAGCTACTGGTGCGTTGAATAGAAGTGGCTTGGGTGGGGTTGTTCATAATCACCTGGGGGATGTGATGTGGTCGTGCGCTTTCCCAATTGCATGAGGCGCCGATCTTTCCTACTTAAAAGTTTTGGCTATTCGTAATTGTTTACTGACTGTATTGGAAATGGGTTTTGAAAACCTTCAAGTGGAGTCTAACTCCCTCTTGGTGATTCAACTTTTAAATGGCCATCGACTTTGCAGAACGGAGTTGGGGAGTATGGTAGATGAGATCAGAAGACTTATGACGAGTTTACATAATATGACGTTTCTTTGGTGCAAGAGGGAAGCTGATGGATTAGGTAATTCTTTGGCAAAATTGGCCGAGGAATTAACGGAAGACCAAGTGTGGATGAAAGATTGTCATTTTTTCCTTATTTTCGGTTTACCAAATGAAGCTGGTTGTGCCCGTTTTATCTTCTCATTATGAGATGTCTACTATTCTACTCAAAAAAAAAAAAAGCTCAAATTATTACCATGCTTTCATAAAGCTAACTGCAATAACTAATAGAAAGCATATATATATATATATATATGAGTTAAAATAACAAATCACTTTCTTAATGACAATCTCTGATTCAACTTTATTCAAACAAATTAAACCTCTCAACAACATCACCCAACATCAAAGAGCTTTTTTTTTTAAGATACTCAAATATGTCAACAACCAATACCTTTGTCATCATATATCTAGAGGGTTTTGAATGGTAACAATTTTCAACAAACACACCTTATTCTCATGTACAATGTCACAAACATAATAGAATTTAGCATTTATGTGCTTTGTATGATTGTGAAAAGCAGGGCTATTATATAAAGTCTAAACACTCTAACTATTATAATGTATACTAATAGTGCAATCAATATACATGTTTTTAGAAACCAAACCTTTCAACCACACATCACTTTCTTAACCTTCTTAATTAAATATGCCAAAGCAATATACTCAACCTTAGTTGAAGACAAAGCAATTATAAACATGAAGTAGATTTTTAACTAATCACATATTTTTCAAATAACATGAAAGCATAACCTATTAAACATCTTTTAAAATCAATATCAGGTGCATAATCAGAGTTCACAAAACCAACAACATACACAAAAGCATCTTAATAAAACTTAGAGATAAACAAGATCCTTGGATGTTATACGTTTTCCATATCTTAAAGTTCACATTACAACTTCCCAATAAGGTTTTTTGGAGTTGCTCATATACCTATTGATAACACTCATAGATTATGCTATATCAAGACGAAAAACATATCATACCATACATGAGACTACCTACAAAAATTTCGTTATAAAAGGACAATTACATCTCCTAAAGTTCTTCATCAGTAAAAGAAGTCTGTAACCAAAAAAGTTTAAAGTGTTGTGTTAGAGGTGTTTTTACATATATTCAATTTCTCCAAATGAAAATGTATAACCATGCCATACAATATTCAAGTTGAGAAATCACCAAGGTATGTCTAAATTTATTTCTACACAAATCTAATGCCTAGAATTCTATTAGCAACACCAAAATCTTTCATTTCAAAGATATAACTTAACTCATCTTTCAAATTTTTAATCTCTTGTGCACTACTTAATATAACCAAGATGTCATCTACATATAATAGAAGTAAATAAATATGTCAGCGTCTAATGATTTTCTATAAATACAAGGGTCAAGGGAGTTTCTTACAAAATCTTGATAAATGTGTCAAAATATTAGTTCCATTGTACTGAAGACTCTTTAATTCCATATAGGGGTGTACATGGGTTGGGTTGGGTTAGGTTGAGGGAGATTTTCAACCCAACCCAAAAATTTGGGTTGGCCAATTCTCCAACCCAACCCAACCCAATTAAAGACACAACCCAACCCTTATATTTTCGGGTTGGGTTGGGTTGGGTCA
>JBBMKA010068030.1:0-16264 GCA_037833695.1 Sechiopsis laciniata | reverse complement strand
ACTACTTAAACATTAAGATTTTGGAAAAAGAATCTAAAAAAAGAAAAGAATTTGTGAAGAATAAAGAAAACAAAACTCGAGATCAATATTAACTTTAAAAAAAAAAATTCTAATACATAACTACATCAATATATAAGTGAAATATAATATGAAAAAAAAATCATTTTTTCATTTTTTTTAATTATGTTCAATATTAATTATAAGTTTATTAAAAAAAATTATTAATTATTTGTTAACATTTTTAATTTAAATTTAATTAACTAAAAAAATTGTAAAAAAAATTTCATAACTCTTCTTACAATAACCTGCACCCCAAACACCATTTATCATAACCCCTCTTATAATAACCTACACCTCAAACACTGTTTATTATAATCCACCGATTATCATAACCCTCAATTTATCATAACCCTTCGTCTATAATTACATAATCGTTACCCCAAACGCACCCTAAATATCACATTTTGATATCTTAAGCCCTTTTAATCACAAGTTACATGAGAATGTTTTTGCAATATGTAATATAAGTTTACAAAATCATATTGTAGGTAAAACGGTAAATTTGAAATGTCGTTAAAGTGAATTTAATTTAACAATAAATTACATGTATTTCTGACAAAGTCGTGTTTTGGAATCTTTTTTTTTTTAATTTTTATTTTTTCGAAATCCAGAATCCCTTTTGTTAGTTGTGTTTTGAATCACTTAAACCTAAGTATGGTCGTTAAATAAAAAAAAAAAAAAGAAAAAATTTAAAAACGAGGAGAAAACAAATTGATATAGTTACCACAATCCATACACGCTCGCACACATGCACCAATTGAAAGTAGGAAATTCTAATCCTTATTCACTTTTTTTTCTTTTTGAAAAACAAACAACTTCATTCAACCAACCTCAAATAACCCAATACAATACTTCTCCACCGAGGAGCCAACATCAAAGGAAAGATCCTCCCTCCAAAATATAATGTTACCCTCCACCCGAGAGGTACAATGAAAATAACAAAAAAAGTTCGAACCATCTGACTTGGAAAGCAAATCAGCCACCATATTACACCGCCTACTACTTCTAATCCTTATTCACATTTTCTAAATATTGTCTTTGTTCATTATCCACAATGTAATTATTATTATTATTTTTTAAATAAAGGACATTTTAGTATCGTATAATGATAGGTTATTTTGAGGAAAATTATATTTGATGATATATTCTTACCAAACAAATTTAAAAGTGACCATATTTATAATGATGGTGGGATTCGAACCCATGACCAATTGATCATTAAAAATATATTGATACTGTTGAGTTGCTGTCATTGGTGACTATATTTATAATTATTTTATAAATTTTTTTAGAATAATTCTTTTATAGATTTGACTGGTTTGATAAATCTCTATTTCTTAAATGACCATCAACGTTGACCTTTTCAATTGTATTTTTATTTATATTTAGAAAATTGCATGTACTTGGGGAAAAACAAAATATTTGTAGTTTTAAATTTGTGGTTCAATTTATATTAGATATATATGTTTCAAAATTGAACAATTTTACTCGTAATACTTTAGTAAATTTCATTAATGATCAATTTTAATAATTCAGATAACAAAATATTTAGATATATAACGTAATGTTGCTAACTTTAAATTTCAATATATTGATAAATTGATAATTTTACCTTTTACGTAAATTTATTTAAAAAAAAACATACCAAGACTGAAAGTGAGCATTATTGAATGTCACATCCTATTCGAAAAATCAAGGTAAAATAAGTAGGATGTGACCTGAAAAGTAAAAATATTCAATTTTAAAATATATAAACAAAGATAAAAGTGAGTATAATTGAAATATAAATAATAAAATTGTTAAAATTTAAAACATATGACCAAAAGTAAGTATTATTAAAATGAGGAAGAGTAGTATTATGGCTAAATATTTCATTTTCAAAAAAAAAAAAAAAAAAAAAGTCCAAGTAGAAATGTTCATTTTTTATTATTTTTTCTTTTGGGAACAAATTTGGGGAAATTAAACACCAAAACCTAGGATTTAAAAAGAAAAAAAAAAAAGAAATAAGAAGAACACAAACGAATATAAAGAAAAGGCAGATACCAGTGGGCAACTCTCGTATCATCAGGCCCTTGGATTGAACCCATTTCCAGTTCTTCGTTTTCCCGTAAACCTACAAAATCGGTACCAAGCAATCGAAGAGGACGATCACACGGCGACATGGGGGAGGAGAAGAGGCATCAAATGATGCAGAATCTCTTTGGAGATCAATCCGAGGAGGAAGAAGAAGAGGTTGGTTCCGAGCACGAGTCCAATCCGCAACCAAATTCCTCCTCTGTACGTTCTTCTATCTATCTCTTTATTTCTTTTAGGTTTACGTCGAGGGATTCAATTTCGGCTAGAAGTTTTTGCTATTTGTTTCTGTAGTTGTTAATTAAGCCAAAGCAAAAGCAAAGTTCAAGATCACGTGAGTTGATAGATATTTCAGCGTTAATCTTGCAAGGAAATGGGACTATTAGGAAAATGCTTGTCAGTTTATGGGGAACTAGTTATTATGGATGCTGTGACATTAATTTGGAAAATGCATGTGAATGGATAGATATTTCGAGACTCACCTGCGACATTAATTTGTAGACACTTCCCGTATCTCAATTCCTTTGATGTCTTCTGGTGTCTGGCCTAGGAACAATCTTGGTTACCTCGGTTATAGGGAGCTTTCCTGGTTAAAAAAAGAAGAAGTTATCATGGATGCTGATGCTCATGAGAAATTGACTTTACGGTGATTAGTTGGTTTACTGTTGTTGTTTTGAATGGTTTTACAGGATGAAGGAGAAGGCGGGGCGGAGCCTGAAGGCGAAGGTGAGGTAGAGGGACATGGGGAGGTGGAAATTGAGAGTGAAGGCGAGTTGCAGGATGGTGAGCCGGCTGCCGGAGAAAGTGAAGGTGAAAGGGAGCAAAGTTCTCAAGAAGTAGACGTGGATCACCATAGAGAAGAAGAAAGTGAAGGGAAAGAGGTGGATAGTGACGATATGGAAGAATATGGCCAAAGAGTGGTAACAAGCCGGAGGCATGGTTTAGTTGAAAGTGGATCCGAGAGGTCTGAAGAAAACAATTATTTAGACAATGAAGACGAAGAGGTGGATCAAACTCGGAGTTCAAGGTTGTGGAAGTACTATTTTTGCCCCCTCCCATGTTCTTTTTTAGTTCTCGTAAATCAGTAACCACCAACCTTTTTTATTATATTCAAGAATTATAGCCTCACGAGTCATGACCTCTTATATCTTGGAAACAACTTGCACCAGAAAAGTTCATAAACAATTACTTCAATTAGTTATAATCGAGGGAATATTGTAAATATAAGAATATGAGAGAGAGTAGAATAGGAAGAGCCCATCCCAAGTTTCCTCGCGCCCTCAGCTCTGCTTTCTTTGATTTGGTGATTTCTGTACAACCTGGCCCTTTAAAATTGCCCCAGAACCAAAGCAATTTTACTTTTCTTCTTCAAGGGATACCATGAAGGAGCTGCTTCGTACTTACGCTAGATCACATTCACAGTTAGAAGTTGTATAAAAAATACATCTAGGTACTTGTGCCAGCATTGTGAATTTGAAATTTGAACTATGACAGGGAGGAGAGGGATGCCAGTGCACATCCAGTTGCTGAAATTCGTGATGTATTTGGCGACTCTGACGAGGAAGATGAAGCAGAATATGCAGTTGAAAACAATAGGCAAGATTCAGTTGTGAGTAACAAATTTTCATTTGCAATGTTGAACAATTTGTCATTGATGAAGTTGATTGACGATTGTGCCATAAAGATCATAAAAGGTTGAGTATTTTTTCAGAGGTCACCTATGGAAGAGGAGGGGAGCTTTGAGAAGAGCCCAAGACAAGATGATATAATTCCTGATGACAATGCTCGGTATGAGTCAGATGCTCGTTATGAATCAGAAGAGGAAAATTTTGAGGCAAAACATAAAGAGAAGCCAGTTGGACCTCCATTGGAGCTAGAGATTCCATTACGTCATCCTCCTGCCCGCCCAGAGAAGGTTATCTGATAAAGTTGATTACATTGAATTGTCATTTGATCAATTATTATTTTGCACCACTAAATTTTACTTGCTTATATGATGTTAAGAGTGAAATGCTACATTGCATACAACCTTTTTTTGATAACCGGGAAGTTGAAGCTTTGTTCACCTATACCTGGGGTTATACTACACTGTAAAGAATCTGATTCTTGGAGCAAAATCATAGATTGCTTTAATTTGTACGGTTAGAATTTTATAGTTAGTGACAATGTACATTGTTTTCGTTTTTTCTGTCAGAGCATAACTTTCCCACCTCTTTTGCCAATATTTTGATGTGATGATGTGACAACTCTTCAACGTTTTTGCAGATGAACATGATAAAAGTCTCTAATATTATGGGCATTGATTCAAAGCCCTTTGATCGCAAAACATACGAGGAAGAGGATATCTTTGTGCCAGATGAATCTGGAGTTAACAAACGCATACGCTTGGAAAATAACATTGTGCGCTGGAGAACTGCTAGGAAACCTGATGGGACAACAAGTGTACGTTTCTATCATTAATGCCATTTTGCTTAAGGAAAGAAACAAGATGGTCACTCAGATTTTGTATACTTTCTGGCTTCCCAAGTTTATTTTACTTTAAATGTCAGCTAAATTGCTTTTTGTTTTTTCTGTTACATTACTTCAACTTTTAACATTCTCTTCTCTTCTAATTTGTAGTATGAAAGTAATGCCCGTTTTGTGAGGTGGTCAGATGGCAGTTTGCAACTGTTAATTGGGAATGAAGTGCTTGACATAAATGTTCAAGATGCAAAGCATGATCAAGCACACTTGTTTCTTCGGCATGGGAAGGTGTTGTCTCAAAACTAATTGAACTTTAGATTTATAGTTCTGTCACTTTTTTTTCTTGTTAAACTGTTTGATCTCAAGACTCTATTTTTACTCATACCAATTTCTGTATTTGG
The DNA here is from genome assembly GCA_037833695.1 of Sechiopsis laciniata. NCBI lineage: Eukaryota > Viridiplantae > Streptophyta > Magnoliopsida > Cucurbitales > Cucurbitaceae > Sechiopsis > Sechiopsis laciniata. The sequence goes on along the minus strand of JBBMKA010068030.1, from coordinate 11,267 downwards.
GACTGAGCCTTGTCCTTGGGGGTGATTGGATTTTGAAGTTGAAAAGAGGAGAGGAGAGACAGTGGAAGAGGAAGAGGAAGTTGAGTGATTTAGAGATATGAAGTAGTTGTTTGGAGATTGGTATTTTGGAGAGGAGATGTTGTAAAAAGTATTTATTTTATATTATTTTTTTTAATGTAATCATTGCATATTTATATTAATTAATAAATTTAATATATTTTATTCTGTATTATGTGATTGAAAATTAGAGAAAGTTTGATGTGATATTTGATAAGATTAGATAAAAGATATTTTATATTATATAATATGGTTGAAAATTAGAAAAAAGTTTGATGTCACATTTAAAAGATTAGATAAAAAATTTGATGTAATGTTGAAGGAGAGGTTGGGGAGGAGTTGAGGAGAGGTTGATGTCCTAAAAACAAACATGGATTTGGGAAATCCCAACTCCTTCCCCTTCCTCTCCTCTCCTCAACACCAAATCCCAAACACCCCTATATAAATTGTTGCTAAAATTTGTATTTTGTTGCTTCACTTTAGCAGATTACTAAGTTAGTTCATGTTTGACCAGTTTTGCACTTTTACATATTTGGCCATTTATGGAGTTAAATTCGTTTGTATTTTGATGAGATATTTTGATCATTTTTTTTTATATCGAGTTCATATAATTTTTTACTCTTTATTTTTTTTTGCTTGGGATGTGAATATGATAATCCATCTTTGTCGCAAAAAATTAATTATAAAATCTACTCTCTTGGTTTAGCGTTTGCAACTCTAATTTCTCCCTCTAGAGTAGTTGCTCATTTGTAAACAAACAAATAACATGCCCTTTTTTCTCTTCTCTATTGGTGTAAGTGTACTTCATGTGATGGTCATCTATATTGGATATGCAGGGAATTCTGCAATCACAAGGTAGACTTATGAGGAAAATGAGGTTTATTCCATCGTCCCTGACATCAAATTCTCACCGCTTATTAACTGCTCTTGTTGACTCACGACATAAGAAGGTGTATAAGGTTAAGAATTGCACAACAGACATTGATCCTGAAAGAGAAAAAGAGGAAAAAGAAAGGGTAAATGGTCTAATGGTGTTTGTAGTTTTGAATCATACATATATATCATGATTTTCACTTGTATTGTATTTTGCTTTTGTAGGCTGAAAGTCAAACAATCAGGGCCAGTGTGCTTCTTAATAAGAAGAAGGAAAAGGTTAGCAAGAAATATACACCTGTCCTTAACAGAAGGCGTCAACTATCACCTGGTTTCTTGGAAGATGCCCTTGAGGAGGTATATCATTGTATTTTCTTTCTCATTTTCTTAACTTAATCTTTGGGATTCGGGAATGCTTTTTTGTTTCAAGGTCTAAAGTGGTTGTCGTAGTACTATGTTGTCAATTTAGAGTGTCAAGGTAATTTCAATTTAGGATTCGTGAATTGGGACAGCCTTCTGGTCTAGGTTATAAGTTGCTTCTATTGCTTAAAAGAAGGAAAAGTTGCTTCTGTTGCTTTTCCTTACAACTTTGTGGATTTAATTTCTGTTATAAAGTTATTGAAGGCGCATCTTTATGTTCTTTTGCAAATTACTTGCTACTATCCCGAGGGAGGGGGGGAGTGTCTAGGTTCCTTTTGCGGGTTGGATTTTATGTGTGAGAGGGAGTGTTGCAATTTGCATAGAGATTACTTAACTTACCATATTTGTTCAGGAGGACGAAACAGATTATATTGACACACGTCGTTCCCGTCGCCGCTTTGAGGAGGATTTGGAAGCTGAAGCCCGAGCAGAAAAACGCATTATGAATGCAAAGAAGGTCTGCTAGCATGTACATTAAAATTTACCATTGATTTTGGAGTGCTAAAAAAGAAAATGGAATTTTCATCACAGGGAGCTAGAGACATCCCCAGGAAGTCATCCTTGCCCGCTTCTAAATCGTCTGGACGTCCTGTGGTTTTTTCAGACAGTGAGAGGGAAGAATCTGAGTATGAAAGTGAAGGAGAAGATGCCCATGGGAGACTTGAAGAACCAGAGCAGGAGTATGAGGAAGAGGGGGAAGAAGATGATGAACGTGATAATGAGGCGGAAGTTAATGAAGTTTCAGATGTGGATGAAGAGGCCGAGGTATGATTTGATATTCCTATTCTCGAGATTTCATTAATATAATGAAATATACAGAAAAGGGGAGGAAAGCCCCAATTCACAGAAGTTGCAATCCAACTAGTTTAAACATTACATGCTGAATAATAACAATAGGATATCGTTCTCTTTTTTTTTCCTTTCTTTTTTGGATATAATGAAAGAGAATACAAGAAGTTATGCTGAGATTTAGCCAAAGCATCTTGGCCTTCTTGAAAGGAGGGTAGTAAGTGAGGAGAGAATGAAAATTACCTTTTACCCTATAGACTAAAGGAGTGCGCTTCAAGGAGATTAAAGTTTAGAGCCTTTTTAGGAGACTTAAAAATCTTGGAGGAAGCTGCTAGCCAACTGTTCCCTTGGATAAATTGAGAAGCCAATGCACATATAAAATTCTTCCCTTCTATTTTCAGGTGCCCAAGCATAAGGTTAGAGATTATGGCGGCAATCACAAGCGCAAGGGGATTGAGTCCGACGAGGAGTCTCCTCCAAGAAAGGTTGCAACTCATCGTAGGATGGCAGTAGTTTATGACAGCGATGAGGAGTGAAAACTTGCTTCATATGAGATAAATAGTGAGTATTTTCACCTCATTTCTCTTAGAGTTCTAGTTAATCTACTTTTCTTTTGGTTTGTTGTCTGCTTTATTTTTATTTTAACATATATTTTGGTCATTTATCTCTTTGGTATAAACACGCTTGTTGTTTGTGACCAGTCCAAATTCTTTTAGGATCACTTAGTTACATAGCAAGCATGGTCCCATTTCTTAAGTTGAATATGTTTTAATCTTAGACCAGTTCGTGTATGAAAGAAAGACATTATTGGTAGGCCAAAATCACGGTTAACGAATAGTTATTGATTTGAAATTGAAACAACAATCAAAGAAAGACAGCAAAGAACGTGAGACAAAATATGATGATTTACGTGGTTTACCAACAGTTTGTTAGCTACGTCCACGAATAGAGGAGCGAACGGTTTTATTAGAGGGATAAGAATACTAGAATTTTGATCAAACGGGACTAGGGTTTTAAGAGAGTTTATATAGTGTACTCTCATAAAAACCTACCCCTGGACACTTTGTCCCTAGACCCCGACTCGTGGGCAGCAAGACTCTCAACTACATCATTAGTTCCAAAGCATCTCAACAGTTATTATGGTTTATGTTGAGTTATTCTAGTCCGGAAAATCTTTTTTAACTCATGACAGTCTTTTGTGCTTTTCCTTCTAGGTTGGTTGCTTCATTTGTTATAGAACTTCATTCTTTTGAGAAGATATCGGCGAGGAACTGAAAGGTGTATCTCATTTACATTTCTAATTAGCAGCGGCGGTTGATCATAATTCAATGCAGCATTCTATTTTGAGAGAGATGCTGCTGAACACATGTTATGGGGGCTCAAGTTATAAATCCCACATCTGTAAATCGGTTACACGAGATTACGGTATGAATATGGCATTTTCTTGGAATAATTTTATCTGTCCCAAACATACCATAACTAATTTCTGTCGCAATGAAAAATCATTGGTTTTTTTTTTTTTTTAAAAAATTCCTCACTGGTTTTCTTTTTCATCATTATTTAAACTTGAATGCCTTCTATACAATATAACACAGGTGGTTAAATGAAATTCACTCATGCTATGTTTGTTTTATTGCCAAGAGAAATAGAATGAGATTTTGTTCTTCTTTGTTAGGCGCTTACAGTAGCTCAAACTCAGGTCTGAATGTTGTAGATAATACTAAGTGCCAATTTTGTTTGTATTGCCTCAGAAAAACAGAGAAGAAAACATTTCTATTATATTCAAATTTTAAATTTCATATTGATGAAAATCATGAAACAATTATTTGATCTAGTATGAATTTAATTTTAAAAAGAAAATTAATCGGGATTAAAATTGAGTATTATCGAAATATAAGAAATAAAAATTACCCTCAAAATTAAGGATGTATTTTCTAAAAATAAATTTCAAAATACTATAACAGATGTCTATTAAATGCTATAAATTACGCGTGTAAGGGTCAGACAAGTCTGAGGCAAGGCCCCACAATTGTAGGGTCTCCCTAACTCATGTTCACGGGCTAAGTTGGATGAACTCGAAGCTCCCCCGCAAATTAAAGAGCCTCCCTAACTTGTCTACATAGGTTGGGAGAACATGTCCCAAAACTCCACGTTGGGGGAGACTCTCAACCCGTTCAATGGGTCGGGTGGGCCGAGCTTAAGACCCCAACGAGTTTAGGAACTTTACTCAACTCGTGTAGAAGGTTGATATATAAGCTCCACCCAACCTAAGAAAAAGTTTAAAAAGCTCAACTCAACCCTTAATGTTTCGAGGGTCGTGTTGGTTACATGTAACTATTGTGTGTATTAGGCAGACATTACACACTCATTAAACAAGCTATTAAACACCCATTTTGATTACACAATAGAGATTTTATATACACATTTGAAAAATGTAAGTGATTTTAATCAATTTTATTAAAGCTCTTCAAATTCTCACGATCATTAACTTGAGCATCAAAATGTTAGTGTGTCAGTACCTCGTTGTTGCTAGTTTTATGTTTGTGTAGATGATTAAGTTTTTAGTAAATATAAATTTACTCTCGATTTTGATGTTTAAAATTATGCTAATTACACGATTCATAACCATTTAAGTAGTTGTACTTTTTTTTAGTTCAACAACTTTAAGTAGTTGAAAGATTTGAACTAACAATCTTTTAATTATAAACATATGACGTCATGTAGTCGGTACTAATAAGGTGATGATGATAAACTAAAATAGAAGAGGACCATCGAAGTGGTTCGAGTCATATCCTCAACAGAGGAGAATGTGAAGGACACTCAACACCAACACAACATTCTAGAATCATCTTCATTGATTCATTAATTAAAAAAATCCCAAAGGAACATATCCTTTTGATTAAATATCTATGGTACGTGATGGTTAAGTAACTAAATATTAATTAAAAAGGTTATATTAAAATACGCAACATCTTACATTAAAAAAATCGATGAAATCTACTTTCCATGGAGACTGAGTATTTAATTAAATAATAATATTTAAAGAAAACGACGACATTCTTCAATACTATATATTATTTAAAACTTTCTATAAAAAATTATAATAATAAACCTACGTGAAATAGTTTAAATGAAATTAAACTACAAATTTGGAATCTATTAAAAAATATCTACACCAATTTCTCTAAATTATTAATTAATATTTTTATAATATAATGTGGGAAATCTAATTATAATATAAATTTATGTCAAACAAACTAAATTAATTTTGGCTACATTACTTGAAATAAGTGCCAACCAACTGACTAAACTCATTTTTTTTATTACTTAAAAGAAAGGTCATTTTAGTACATCGGGCTTACCTTTTTTTTTAATTATTATTATTATTATTTTAATTTTGACTTGAATTATAATCAAGTCCTCACTAGTAGAATATACAAAATGATAATAGATTTTTTTTTTTTTTTTATTAAATTAGTCAAATTAAAAACATAATCAATAAAATTAATAAGTATTATTACGTATTTTTTTTTTATAAAACTAATATAAACAAATATTGAATACAATATCAAAACATATTAATTAAAAGATGTAAGCCACATTTTATAAAAATAAAATTAATATTGTAACTTGTTAAGGAATAATTGACATTTCAAAAAAAAAAAGAAAAAGAAAAAAAAAAGTAAAGGAATAATTGAGTTTTTTTTTTTTTTTTAGAAATAAAGATAATTTCAGTATTTTTGTTTTTATTTATAATTTAGTCAGAAAGTTAAAAAGGCTAGCTCGTTCCAGAAGATTCCATCATTTATTCGTGGCAGTGCGAATTATAAGGTCTGGTAAAATCTCGCAAAATCTAGCTCCTTCCAGATTTCTCCATTTTCATTCCATAAGAACACCATGCAGCCACCATTTCCTGCAATCAAATTCAATTTCATTACAAGTTCATCTTTCACAACAATTCAATTATCGCAATCGGATTTCTCTTTGATTTCAAAGAGTTTCTTTCAAATCAACTCTACTACCACCGCATAGGGTTTTGCACAACTGCATTTGAGTTTCCGTTTTTTGAATTCAAGGTATGGCGATCGCTTTTCCTTTTGGTTTAATCGATGAATTCGACACAATGTGATTGTTCTATGTCTTGTTTGTTCTTTTTTTGCTGGATTTTTTTTGCGAATTTGTGTTAATTGTTCGTTTTGGTTGTCTTTAGGGTTTTTGACGAATATGAATCCTGATAAATTCACGCACAAGACTAATGAGGCACTCGCCGGAGCTCACGAATTGGCTTTGAATTCCGGTCATGCACAACTGACACCGCTTCATTTAGCGGTTGCTTTGATTTCTGATCCGAGTGGGATTTTCAGCCAAGCGATTGCTAGTTCCGGCGGGGAAAATGCTCATAAAGAAGTGGAGACGGTTTTCAATCGAGCGTTGAAGAAGCTCCCTTCTCAATCCCCTGCACCCGATGAAGTTCCGGCGAGTACAACTCTGATTAAGGTTATTCGAAGGGCACAAGCGGCACAGAAATCTCGAGGGGACACGCATTTGGCCGTGGATCAGTTGGTTCTTGGCCTTCTTGAGGATTCTCAGATTGGGGATTTGCTCAAAGAATCCGGTGTTACTATTGCGAAAGTTAAATCTGAGGTTGAGAAACTCCGTGGAAAAGTAGGGAAGAAAGTGGAGAGTGCAACTGGGGATACTACATTTCAGGCGCTCAAAACATATGGGCGAGATCTGGTGGAACAAGCAGGGAAACTCGATCCAGTTATCGGAAGGGATGAGGAGATTCGTAGAGTGGTGAGGATCTTATCGAGAAGAACGAAGAACAACCCAGTTCTGATTGGTGAGCCTGGTGTTGGAAAAACTGCAGTGGTTGAAGGATTAGCACAGAGAATTGTGAGAGGGGATATCCCAAGTAATCTTGCTGATGTGAGGCTCATAGCTTTGGATATGGGTGCATTGGTTGCTGGGGCTAAGTACAGGGGAGAGTTTGAAGAGAGATTGAAGGCTGTATTGAAGGAAGTTGAAGATGCAGATGGGAAGGTCATATTGTTTATTGATGAGATTCATCTTGTTCTTGGTGCTGGAAGAACAGAAGGGTCTATGGATGCTGCTAATCTATTCAAGCCTATGCTGGCTAGAGGGCAACTGCGTTGTATTGGGGCAACTACCCTTGAAGAGTATAGGAAGTATGTCGAGAAGGATGCGGCATTTGAGAGGAGGTTTCAACAGGTTTATGTGGCTGAACCAAGTGTGCCCGATTGTATCAGCATCCTTCGAGGATTGAAAGAGAGATATGAAGGTCACCATGGTGTTAGGATACAAGATCGAGCTCTCGTCGTTGCGGCCCAGCTTTCTAGTCGATATATCACTGGTATACATCTGTTATCTGTTTGCTTTTAGCTGGTATGAATCTCTATAATGATTGCGAAGATACTGATGTTGGTTTTGTGTACATTGTACAGGGCGACATCTTCCTGATAAGGCCATTGATTTAGTTGATGAAGCTTGTGCAAATGTGAGGGTCCAACTTGATAGTCAACCTGAAGAAATTGACAACTTGGAGAGGAAGCGAATGCAGCTTGAAGTTGAACTTCATGCGCTTGAAAAAGAGAAGGATAAAGCCAGTAAAGCTCGTCTTGTTGAAGTGAGTATTCCTAAAGATCGTTCTTCGATTGTTTTAGTCATTGTTACTTTTGATATGCTGTTTCTGATATTTTATTTGGTTTGCTCCAGGTAAGGAGAGAGCTTGATGATTTGAGAGATAAGCTTCAGCCTTTAATGATGAAATATCGAAAGGAGAAAGAAAGGGTAGATGAGATTAGAAGATTGAAGCAGAGGAAGGAAGAACTACAGATAGCTTTGCAAGAGGCTGAAAGAAGATACGATTTAGCAAGGGCGGCTGATTTGCGTTATGGAGCAATTCAGGAAGTAGAAGCTGCTATCGCTCGGATTGAAGTGAGCACGGATGAGAACCTAATGTTAACCGAAACCGTTGGACCGGATCAAATAGCAGAAGTTGTGAGCCGCTGGACTGGAATTCCTGTTACAAGGCTCGGCCAAAACGATAAAGAGAGGCTTGTAGGGCTTGGTGAGAGATTGCACAAGAGAGTTGTGGGGCAGAACCAAGCAGTTGATGCTGTTGCCGAGGCTGTATTAAGATCAAGAGCTGGATTGGGAAGGCCACAGCAGCCAACTGGGTCCTTCCTGTTTCTGGGTCCAACTGGTGTTGGCAAAACTGAGCTTGCCAAAGCGCTTGCTGAGCAGCTATTTGATGATGAAAACCTCCTGGTGAGGATTGACATGTCTGAGTATATGGAACAACACTCGGTTTCACGCCTCATCGGCGCCCCACCTGGGTAAGTATCCTTCACCATAAAGAGCAAACTGTTGGTATTTTCTTAGCTTTAGAGAACAAAATCTCATTGGTGCTTGGTAAATTTTCAGGTATGTTGGCCACGATGAAGGAGGGCAACTCACTGAGGCTGTTAGGCGCAGGCCTTACAGCGTTGTGCTGTTTGATGAAGTCGAGAAAGCTCACATTTCTGTGTTCAACACTCTCCTCCAAGTTCTAGACGATGGAAGATTGACCGATGGTCAGGGCCGCACGGTAGACTTCAGAAACACAGTCATTATCATGACCTCTAACCTTGGAGCTGAACATCTCCTTTCTGGGTTGATGGGTAAATGCACAATGCAAGTCGCACGTGATCGAGTTATGCAAGAGGTACCAAAAACAAAACAAGTTGCTGGGTTCTTTGTTCACAATCCTTTTATTTATTACAATGTACCTAATACTTTTTTTTCTTTCAGGTGAGGAAACACTTTAGGCCAGAGCTGCTTAATCGCCTGGACGAAATCGTTGTATTTGATCCTCTCTCGCACGACCAGCTGAGGAAAGTAGCCAGACTGCAAATGAAAGACGTCGCATCTCGCCTCGCTGAGAGGGGCGTTGCCTTGGCCGTGACCGATGCTGCCCTAGACCTTGTCTTGGCAGAGAGCTACGATCCAGTAAGTACCAGTGATCAAGAAAATGATTATACAGCTCCATCTTGTATCAACCAAAATGCTAACTTAGTGTCAATTCTTTCAGGTTTATGGTGCTAGACCCATAAGAAGGTGGCTGGAGAAGAGGGTGGTGACAGAGCTATCCAGAATGTTGATCAAAGAAGAAATAGATGAGAATTCAACAGTGTTCATCGACGCCGGGGCTGAAGCAGATGGCTTGACATACAGAGTGGAGAAGAATGGGGGATTTGTTGATGCTGAAACAGGCAAGAAATCTGATGTTTTGATTCAACTCAACAATGGAACAAGAAGTGATGCTGCTCAGACGGTGAAGAAGATGAAGATTGAAGAAATTGATGAAGATGAGATGGAAGAATAAATGGAGCTGAAACATTCTGAGATGTTCATTTTCTGAGTGAATTGATGGGATCTTTGTGGAAGTGTGTTTTTTCTGAATTTTTATGATTTTTTTTTTTTTTTTTTTGATAAATTTCCCAGTCAACATCCCTATCACAAAAAATGTACTTTACCTTCCCTGGAAAACTCTCAAGTAAATAAAAAAATTTCCTTTTTTGTTCAAGGTTAATAATTGTGCATGATTACCTAAACGTTTACCTCATGATGTCGATAATCGATCAATTATTAGCCATGTTAAATAATAGATACCAGTGTATTAGAAGTTGTTCCAAGATAAAGTAGTGGAAGTGGGTTTATTATTAATTTTTTGAAACCAAGACTTGAATCGCTAATGGTTTGATTTTCTTTGTACAATTTGAATTTTGTCCCAATTGAGACCTATATGCAGAACTTGCAAGCATTATCTTTTTTTTTCTTCTTGGAAGATTGAGAAGATTCATCAATTTTGGGTGGTTCCCTTTTATAGGCCGAATTATCCTTTTTCCCAAATTGTTTTTCAACTCCTTGAGTGAAATGAGCAACTTTAATGCCTTGACCTTGTCTAGACTTCTCTTGAACCAGTTTGTTAGTTAATTCATTCAAACTCCACTTTTCCGTAATAGTGTTATAATGAATTTTGAAGGGTTCATACTTAGGAGGTAAACTAGTCAGAATGAATTGAACGAGAAATGCATCATCCATTATCAATCCCGAATTCTTAAGTTTGGCAGCAATATTGATCATTTCAATTACATAAGCATTCATTGAGCGAGAACCATCAATTTTTTGAAACCAAGACTTGAATCATTAATGGTTTGATTTTCTTTGTACAATTTGAATTCTGTCCCAATTGAGACCTATATTTATATTGATTAAGTGTTTGAATTTCATAATGAATTAATTAAATATTGTTATGAAAGAAGGTTAATTAAATATCTCAACTTTCATCTAATGGGTTCAGATTTTCTTTATTGGTTGATTCAGCTAGGGTTAGTTTAGTCTAGTCTAGTCTAGTCTTGTCTTGAGTTATTTTTATCCAAAATTAAGTAATAAAATATTTTAATGGAGAAATTTAATAATAAATTTTTTTCAAAGGAGGAGAAACCACAAACTTTATTATTATTCTTTTTTTTAAAGAAACAATCCATTCAAAAGGCACCACGCTCTAAAGCTAAGGAGTCCTCCAAAATGGCGGAGAACACAAGGGGGGAGATTTTTCCTCCAAAAATCAGTAGCACTTTCCTTAAGACAATAGAGAGAACGAGACAAAAATCAAAGTCAACAAACTCTCCCTACAATGATGAAACAAAATAACACTAAAACAAGAGGACAAGTCTTTAATGTCACGCAGGGCACTACCAAATTCAGTGAAATCTTGAGAACTCTTACAAATAGCATGAATAACAGATAAAACATCAGATTCCACCAAGATAGGAGGGAAAAGGCCTTGACCCAAATAGGAAACCTGGGAAAGACCCTCCCTAATAGCCAACCCTTCGAGAATATTAGTAGACGAACCAAAAATCCCATGATGCGCACCAACCATAATAGGGATGAATTATCCTTAATTGCTCTTATTGATAGAAATCTTATGGATTTTGATTAGGGGTGCAACAAAAAACCGAAAAATTGAACCGAATCGAACCAATCCAATGGATTGGTTCGGTTTTTTAGCACAAATTTGGACACATTGGTTTGGATTTTGAAAAAACTGAAAAATATCG